>JAGXCT010037108.1:153611-166566 GCA_022495035.1 Philopotamus ludificatus | reverse complement strand
CTAGAGTGATCCTTTCATAATTGACGAGAAGATGCAATAATAAAACTGTGATTTACGACGAGTTGAACTACGCTAGTAGTTCCACTCGTTGACTTCTTAACTCTCCATTGTAACATTGATCGAATGTCGAGAGAGTCATGTCTGGTGCGTTCAGCATCCAGCCGGTGAAAACACTTATAAAAACCTTAAATTACGACTCATAATTTATTGATTAATGCAATCGCTATGCATTCGTACACTAATAGGATGGATAGATCCCAAAATTGTTTGAATTATACGAGTAAGCATAGAGAAAATCGTGTTACCTTTTCCGGTGTCTATCACAATTTCGTTAAATACTATTTATTTTTAAGAGAAATTAGACTTACAACTAGAATGGACAAAATAACCTCAATATAAATTATATAAAATAAATTAAAACGTACGTAATACATATGTACCAATTTGCGTTTAATGATAAATCGAGTCATATTGTCGATTAAAATTTATTAATGAAGTCGATTTTTCATTAATTGGAAAACAGAGTCGAATAATTCAGTTAGCGGGTTGATCTCAACGTTAAATTATCAGCACAACCATATATATTGTATAATCGATTTTTAAAATTCCGATGCTATTTAAACATTGACACTCTATCGACCGGGTACATTTTATTTTTTTGCTCAAACAACCGATGACGCCGACGTGGCGTTCTCAGATACGTACAACTTTACCGGTCAATAAAATCAACGAAATTTACAGTCGGTGTTAATTAATTTTATTTTATTACCGTATTATTTTGGATACTGTACAATTAGAATAATATTTACATATTAACCACTTCATGAGCGAATTATTTTTGCAAAAACGTTCCAAAAAAATGTTATTTTTTTTGTGGTTTTTAATTTGAAGCATATAAATATTAAAAACATAAAATGTTTTTATATTTTTTTCAACCCTTTTCGGTCAATTTTTTGCACTTTTACGCAAAAATTTTGCATGTAAAGTCGTAAAATGCATTGAAAATCTATTATCAGGCTATAGCAAAGTAAGAATGCAATTGGAATAAAATAAGCTAGAGTGATCCTTTCATAATTGACGAGAAGATGCAATAATAAAACTGTGATTTATTTAAGCGCGAAAATAGCTTTTCCTTATAAAAAGGACATTATTTCCAAAATCAATTTGTTAAGATTTACAATTGGAAGAAGAACTGATGTCCCGCCCGATACATAATTGCAACTTTAGGCAACACATTAAAAATTTGAATGGTGTTCCTTAGCACTTGATGAAAGCTGTGATATCAGTGACAAATCTCAACTAGCTTTATTTGTAAGAAGAATCGATTCGAATTTTAAAATAACTGAAGAACTGGGTTCTTTGATTCTAATGAAAGGAACTACAACAGGTAAAGACCTATAAAATGAACTCAAATCGATGTTGGAAAACTTATCAATTCCTTTGGATAAAATTGTCGGCATATCAACTGAGGGGGCTCCAGCAATAACAAGCATGAATGTAGGACTTGCTGGAATTTTATTTAATGTTATTAAAAACTTAACCGGGAGAGAAATATTTATTAATCACGCCTATAATAAAACTTATTAATATAAATATCTAAATTGACCTTAAAAATATTATAATTTTCTAGGAAAGAGCGATTTATAGGAAACGTTGACTGTACTTTAATTAATTTTATAAATAAAGACAATTTGAGTTCTTTGTTCAATTTTTGTATTATTATAAATTTCTAACGTGCGGCCCGCACAACATTTTTAAATTTGTAAATGGCCCGTTGTCAAAAAGTTGCTCTCACCCCTGGCTTAGAGTGTTGTCATTTACACGTCATATTGATTAGTTAAAAAATACAAGAGGAATTTCTAAAAAAAAGTTATTAAGAATTATTAAATATTGACTTGTAATAATTGGGGTCTCGGGGTCTCGGAAAAATCCGTTTTGGATGATTGGGTTGTTTTCGAACCGCTGCGATGGGTTAACGCTTTCACGGACACTTGATAAATGCAAGGACATACCCTGAGACACTAAAAATCATCACAATTCATAAAAATAAAAATCATATGTCATGACATGTTCTAACGTGAACATAAACTTCTTGGGACGTACGTACTATCTGGCGAGATAACAAAAAATTCGTCAATTGAACTCGTGTCCCACGCGTAATAAAAAAAATGAGTGCATTTGCAAGACTGTCCTCGACTTTGTTAATGCTTGCACAAATGTGCAACATTACAATACTATTGTAACGGATTTTAAAAGTCTATAAAATTAATTAAGGAAAAAAAACTTCTGATATAATAAGGATTCTAAATATATTTTTCTCCGAATGTACACTCAACTCTTTTGTTTTACCTAGAATGAGCTTTAAAATTACAACAGGACCTGCAGATTTGTGTAGCAGAATGGCAAGGAATATATAAACAGCTTGTGAAACAAAAAACACAGAAATCGATAAGAGATATCTTAATAATAAGAAAATGAACAACACAGGACAGTAACAACAAACACATTAGACGTGAGGTTAGTATTATTTTTTTCCTGATTAAAATACATATGTACGAATATTTTGTATAATTTATTTATTGGTTTTCATCATTACCGTTTTTTACATGGAAAGTTTTTACTTTGCAAAAAAGAGTAGAGTGTATATTTGGAATAAGGATAATTATACAATTTTATACCGTTGGGGATATAACAATGAAACTAAATAATTATCTCCCGAAATATATGTAAAGTAACAAATTAATACATAATGTGACACATACAAGCTGTTATATAAATAGTCTCGCATACGAATAAATAATTATGTCTTTTGCTGCCGAGAGACCAACTCTTGCTGTGCGACAGCCACATTTTTAACGCCCTCCTGAATGTTGTTCAAGTTTGCACGCCACAAGTACAATAATTCGCGCAGTTGTTGCCATTGCACTTTTCCGAATGTGCGATGCATTGTGCTCGATACGTGTACCTTTTTCATTGCCTCGTCCATCCTCGCTCGCACTAATTTTGTCTTAAGAACTGAAATCAAATACGAATATTGAACGAAATTCATAACCATATAAAATAACTTAATATCGAAATGATACCTTCAATAATAAATGCTTCTACTTCGTTTTCGTTTAATTGCAATTCGCTTTGAATAAGCTCGAATGACATTTCCGGATAGCATTCTGCGAGCTGCATGAACGATAATAAACGCATTTTTTTCATATTTTGTTCGTGGTTCAAACCTTAAATATATAAATGAAATTAAATTCTGTTGTATTACTAAATATAACAATTGCAAAATGAATTAAATACCTTGATTGTGCACAAACTCCTTGTGATCATTGTAGAATTGTTGATAGCTCGATAATTTTTCAGATACGAAAATTGAAAGCAAATCGTATATTAATTCCCCTTCCAAAAATCTAACGGGTTTAAGCGACAACAGAGGATCGAGCAAGAATGTGTTTGGATCGGCAAGAGCAGCGACAATGCACTTGATAGCATCTTCTCTAGCATATGAGGCATTTTCCGACGTGTACGTTCCGAGTAATTCAATCATAACTTTCGATGCTAACTCGCTAAAATTAAATCAAAAAATTAAACCAATTAAACATTAATGAAACATTCAATATTTGAGTAGAAACCTCTGATTATCTTTAAGAACTTCGTGCAGTAATCGATATAGCTTTTGCATTTGTTCAGGTGACGGAGGACAAGCGGAAAATTCCTTTTTCAATTGTTCAACACCGCTAAATACTTCTCGTACTTGACCGACACGGCATGCAATTCCTATGACGTGGTAATACACATGGTAACGGAGCGGAGATTTACCCTCCAAATTCTTATACAATCTCCACAATCTTAAAATATACATATAAAATTATAACCTTAATCATATTCATTAAATAAATAAACACTTGTTTAAGACTTACGATTGCAATGCAACGGTTCCGAGCTTTTGACCTGGCGCTTTAGTTAATTTTTCACTGAATGCTAATATCAAATTCTCTCCTCGTTCCAGTGAAATCTATAACGTAATTAAACATATTCGTCATCAATATTATATTATTTAATAATAAAATGTGTTTGACATTGATAAATACATACCGATACCATGATCGAAACAATACTATTCAAAATAGCGTCAATTTCTTCCTCGTTTCCAGCCTTGAAACAGGTATCGCAAACTCCGACAATTTTATGGAGGTCATCTTCGACGCCCTTCGCAGATTTCTCCTCGGATATTTCTGCGCCTAAGCTCTTGAAATATTTTCTCAATTCTTGAGCCTTTAAATTTCAAAATATTATAAATTATTTCATCATTCATAGCTTATTATAAGAATACTCTCAATTTGGAATTAATTAAGTGATACATTGCGCCGAAATGAATATATTTCACTGAAAATGATCTAATATCATATGAAACTCAAAAGTAGGTTAAAAATATAATAAACGTCAAATATTCCTCATTCGTTCAGTAATTACTTATTTGTGTTGAGCTCAGAATGTATTTTGATGCTATTGCATTAAAAATTATATAGATTTGTGTAAAATATGTTAACCCTAACAGATAGTACAAGCCGGTGTCTCATAGAGCGAGTGGGGCGTGGGGTAGCGCGTCGTAGGGTTTATAGGAGAGACATCGGATGCGGTAGGTACCTGGTCGTCGAGCGACAGCTCCATAAACACCGCGGGGCCCTGCATGGTGGCGGCACGTCACAAACACGAGGGGCGTCCAGCGGCGACACGCACAGATGGCAGCACTGCAGCCGGTAAAACAGGCGCCTACTTTACCATGACAATAACACGATATGCAACGACCATACATTTAGCAAATTAAAATAAAGCTTAATCATCATTTATTTATTTTATAAAGCCACGGATTTAAATATAAACTGATTAATGGGTCATCAATAAATCAAACTGACGATAATATCAATTTTAAAATTATTTTAATTTCATAAATAATATTTAATAATAATGATTGATGAATATAATGATATAAATAAATATTTTGAAGATGTTAAATAATTATGATTAATTTAAATGACGTTTATTTGTGCCTTTGCTTAAGCTTTACATTTTGATAAATATTTCAATAAAATCGCATAGATGGCACTAAGGATTTATCTATCTTTTTATACTTTGAGGCTTTCAACTTTTTTTTTTTAAATGTTTATATAAAATTGTTAATTATATGTCAATAATTTATATAGCAATATTAAAATGAATATATGTTATTTTCTTAATCGCAGCTATAAAATTAGATTCTCTCCTTTGTAATATGACATTTATTCTACAATTTTAGTTAATTATTAAATGGGAATCAATGTCAGTAGCATCTCATTAAATATTCCACAGACCACAGACATTTAAATATGTGAAATCAGCATATAGATCGGGTTGACTCTTTTGTATATTCCATATGATCCGTCGGATGTCCATGTCCCATTCAGACATGATGATATACCGCCGGCCGATAAATTACGTTGTGAAATTGTAATGTGCACGGTCAAATGTGCAACACATGTATGGGAATATAAAGTATTCTACACATCTAGGGTGCCAAAGGACTTGCCTTGCCCCATGGTGCACCTCGCCGACTGAAAAGGTTGAATTTTATTGTTCTCTGGCATTGTGTCACCATAAAATGATCTTTTTGTACAAAACGGTCAGATAATGGCGGCGGGAATATAAATTTTGACCGAACAAAGCATATGCAGCTTCTGTAACCGGCAAATGCAAGACACTAATGGGTTGCGTAAAGCATTTTGTTAGTTTTTACGACAAAATAGGAGCAAATGCCTTTTCGATCACAAAAGAACTTAGGTATTGCACTGAGGATGAGAAAGGAGTAGATTATTTCTATTATCACTGGTGATGGAATAAGTTTTTAAGGGTTGTTACTTACATTTAAACATATATACAATTTATATCCAACGATACTATTCTGTTTTACACTCGACTGTTCACTAAAAATAACAAATACACTCTGGCCTCGTATAACACGGTAATAAATGTCACTAATCATCAACCGTGGTGTATAAACCTGTGTTATACAAGGGTAAGGGTTACTATGCAATGGGTAAATGAGTGAATAAAATTAAGATCTTAAATTTTTCTATGAAATTTATATTTTTTTATAAGAAATATTAATATATTTTATATGTAAAATTAGTCATTGTTCTTGGTATTATGTTGGCAATTTTCTTCTATATTTTTCCAATAATAACATTTCAGAGAATTTTTAAAATATTGCTCCTATCGAAAATATGTCAGCCCTGACGGATCGTCCTGCACAAAAGGTATATAGTCCTTTGTTCAAATGACACATATAAAAATAATGAATGGCAAATGGAGCAATGGAAGATGTCCTGGACATTGTGAAATCTTGCGTAAAAGAGCGTGGTAAAGACCATTGTCCCTTTGATGTGCATTTTTGTTCTATTGAACGTTCCTGTTTCAAATTACGATTAATCACTCGATGTCCGTGGCGAATTTACAATAACCTGATTCTTTTGCCTCCGGAATTCATTCCGTCGGACGTCGCCGAAAGCACAGTGGGACACTGAGGAAGGGTGTGCTACCATAATTAATATATCATCCGTGTAAGTACTGCAGAACGTGACCAATCGGAGACTGACAATGATAATCGAGTGTCCTACACACTGACATATTGGATTAATGATCCGGGATACGTCCCAATTGGAGTCGATGGATTTTAAAATTTTGATTCTACAATAGTGGCGCCCGTGGGCGATAATCCGTCGGCACAATTTGACATTTTCGAAAACATTAAGAATTTTTTTGAATAGGCGCCGTCGAGAAGTCCCAGAGCAAACATTTACGGATGGCAGATTACATATTTCGACGAAAGCCCTGGAGATCTCAAAGCTTGGATGCTTTTAAAAGGGAGAAAAAGGGGAAGAAGCATTTTCATTTTATCATCTCCCGGTGCCGCACTCGCGAGCAGTTTTTCCTTTCATTTTCATCAAACTTCATAAAACATTCATGGCAATCCTTTGATGTTCTCCGGGAATATTCGTTGAGTAGCCGCCTCTCATAAGCCCGAATTTAACATCGACCAGAAATATATTAAATCCGAACGAAGTGTAATGAGGATTCTGCAATCCGGCATGTCAAATTGCTTTCATTTTTTAAAAGCGGGTCCAACTCTTAAAATTCGTTATTAGTCGGAGGAAGAGATGTATGAATCACTAATCTGTGTGTACCGAACCGCGTCTCAATCGACCCCGAATATTTAAATATGCTTTTTCATCATTGGAGAATTTTAAATTCATGAAAAGAGGTATCTGCACATTTATATGTCAAAAAATATATATAAATATATTGCGTTAGATATTTTGATCGCCTTCAAAACGATCGTAGACTAGGCGACAGATCGCCGACGAATAGTGAGGTGTCATAAACATTTTTCTTACGGCGAGATTCCATACAAGAATCTTAAACTATCCAATATTAACCGCCAGTGGCCACTTTATTGGTCACCCACTATAACTTTCCGAATATCATCTATAATCAGCATCTCATTACATTTTTTATATTACAGCCAACATAACCCTGCATAGAGTTGACCTAGAGGCCCAATTGAACTTTGATAAATACCCAACAAAACAGTGCAAAAATATGTACATGTTAGTGTGTACACATATCCTTGTATCCATAAATAAATCTGGTCTCTAACGGATTTCACCACAGAATGATATATACCTAGGAAGGAAAACCCTATCTATTGACCAATAATTGGTCTAGTCTCGATACGTTCGCTCCTCTTCCTTCTTTCTGGTGGACCCCTCTCTGAGGAGGTCTTTCCCAAGATGAAAGGATTCTTATTGCGCGACAGGACTAATAATCACTTACGACCGGCTGCGAGACTCGTTTTGGAACAGATGTGCATATCATATGCCTGTCATATATCCTCAATAAAATGCAGAGGCAAGAGCCTATTACTTGCCCTGGATACGATCAGGAGTAAAATCCGATACCAACATGTTGAGAAGATGTGCAAATCCCGAAATGCCAGCAATGAAATTTCTGAAACTCTTTACAAAACCATGCCAGGAACGAAACCGGAGTCCCCGCGGTATGGACACGAAAGGGGAGCCCTCACGTCACGTGTGAGACTCATGTTCCTTTGGCCTCAACTACCATTCGAGAGTTTGGTAAGGCCCATGCCCTCAGCGAGTGAGAGCCTTGTGGCTGGCAGATGATGATGATGATGATATATATTGGGTCTATTGGAAAGTTTTGTCCTTTTTTAGAACAAAACGTAATAATACATTTTTCATACCTTGAATAAACTTTATTGAATAATATAATTTCCATCATTATTTATGACTTCTTCCTAGAAAATGCCCTATCCCTAGAGGCGAAAAATTGAACCAGTACTTGTCTTATATCTTCTTCGTTTTTATTTTTTCAGCCCTCCAAAAAGTATGGGAGTATGGTGGATGCGACAGAATTTCCCTGCTTAGCTCTGCGAGTTTCTGACAAGTCACCAAAGCAATATGAGGCCTAGCATTATCATGAAGCAGTATGATGTCCTTCCTATTGAACATCGTCGGCCTCTTTCCTTGGAGTGCTGTTTTAATTTATCCAATTGCTGACAGTACCTCTCCGAATTTGGCTTTTTCGTTTCCGGTTTCAACAAGCTCAAGTTATGTGGTCCTCGAATATCCCACCACATGCACAGCCTTCTCTTATTCCCGGAGGCTCAACTGAGTCACCAGAAATTGGATGGGGCAGGTTTTCCACGGGTCCACAATGTACTCTTCTCCTTGCGATATATTCCTTTGGAGTGATCCCTTTTCATCACAGTTATGTCCCAAGAAGGAAGGGTTTCGATTTTTTGTTTCGTGCAAGCAGAGATATGCATGATGACTCGATCATTCAAATTCTTCTCCACTCAGCTCATGTAGCGCCCATCTCGAATATTTCCCGCACCAATCCTAGTTTCCGAATATGGTCCAAAATGGTTTTTCGACTGAATCAAGCCTTTCTGCAATCTCCGATGTTGTCAAAAAAGGATTTTGCTCTAAAATGATCTTGACCGAACTTTCCGGTAGACCCAATATATAGAAATACAAATGGGCTCTAAACATCGCTAATAGATGTTGGATATAACGAAGCGATGAATCGACAATGCAATGACGAAGGTATGCCCCGGTGATGATGATGATACCTGTTCATAGGGCTGCCCTTTGTCCAGACCGGCGCCATCAACAGTTGCACTCGACCGCATAACGACACCCCTTTTCTAACCCATATAGACAATGTATAATATTTCATAAGCTCAGCGAATCTTAAACTGGCGAAAAATCGTTAAATTTAAATACGATTGCAATTCTTTTGTTTAACAATAAAAACAGTTGAGTGTGAATTTTTATTTGTTTACATGCGGAAGCACAATTATCATCCATAATGAGGTAAATCTTATTTTTCCGTATTATAAATTGTATTCGGCGTGTATATTTTTAAATCCCACAGTTTGGCAATCTAATATTTAAACGCACTCTCTACCCTTTTGCGCCGGCAATATGGTATTGCAAAAAAAAATACATTTCCAGTGTTTGTTATAATTATGTTATTGTTGTGTGTTTGTAATCGGCAAACTGCGAAAAAAATACGGACAAATAATACATACGATCTGTCTGTCCGTCCGTCTGTCATGTGAAATTCATGGGAGAAAGGTTTTGAATAGGTTTCTGAAAGGGTTTCGAAGATCATTGTGACATAAAATTTTGTGCACGAATTAAACATAATGCAATAAATGTGTTTTCACACATGCACAATGATCAAAAGATTATTATTGTAGTCCGGTCTCTTTTTATGCTGTTTTTAATATAAAAATCGTACATGTATATTTTGAATCGATTTATATATTTTTTAATTCAACATAAATTCAATTAAATATAAAATATGTTTTTTTAGGCTTAGCTTCATCATGGTTCATTAACGAAATTTTAATATTTTACCCCATCCCTTTTATCGACTGTTTCCACGTTTCTCAATTTCCTCTCCAAGTTTTAATGTAAATAAATCGATCTTTAACCTCACTTAATATAATCCTGACCATTGACAAGGATTTCATACATTTTGTATGAAATCAAAATCAAACTTCAAAATCTACCCCCAACAAAAAATTGAAATAAAATAAATAGAAAGAAGGCGACTTCAGATCTTCTTTCCATCAGAGTCCCTCTCTGATATCTCATCCCAAATTATAAACCTGGATTCATATTTTTTTTATTTATGTAAATTCAGAGCGGCAAAATATCTAAAAAAATAGTGAGAATCTGCTATTATGAATTTTAAATTTTGTAAATTTTTAACGTTTTAACATTTTATTAGCATCATTATTATTTAAAATATATAAAAAAGTAAATTAAATTATATATTTATAAAAAATTATAATTATCATATGAGAATTGATGAATACTTCATCAATAACTTTATATTTAAAAAAAAATATAAACTATTCTAAGAATAAAAATAGTTATTGATGATATATTTCATAATTTGGTCGATAATTTGGAGTGAGCACTTGCAGCACGTGTCACTTGTACGTTTCACTCGCACTTGGCACATCGTATCAGATGCGAGCGAGAAAAAGTATCACGCCCGTGACATCAGAAGCGAATATTGTTTTTACGCAATAGTAGACAATAAAGGACAACGATTTTTTATAATATTTATTCTTTAGGCTTTTTTAGACAAACATAAAAGGTTTGTGACATCTAGAATTAATATTAAAGGAGTTATTCGAGAACGGCTAGTACGATTAAAGATATTCTCTATTCATATTTGCAATAAACGAGACGGGTTTCATTCCGTGGATAATTTTGCACCGAATAATTTCGCATAAAAGGGTACTTTTTACTAAAGGTAGATTTTCGCTAAACTATAATTAGGATTAAATATTTGAAATCATCTTGTTCCTCAATGTTGCATTGTTAAATAAATAGGTACTAATTCGATTCTTTATTTTCATATAAATTCATTTTTAAGAAAGAACATATTTGCATCATTTTTAATACTTCATAGTCTAATTACATAATCTTTAATATGTGAAACTGTTAAAATACATGCCTGTGTGTACATCAGTGATTTTCTTCTTTTCTGAACCTTGTAATTTTAATAAACTGAGATTTTTAATTAATTTCTCATTTCTTTTTTAACTTAAACTACTATTCAGAAATTATTACGATATTATTTAGTATGTCATATTTTTGCGTTTAATTGAGGTACTAATTAAGAGTCTATGTTTTTAATTATGCACAGACTTGTAAAATTCTGTACAGAAAAACACCTAGTAAGCAATCAAAGTTCAAAAAAGTTATTGCAATTATTAATGATTAAAAACTAATCATATGGCATCTTAAGAGCATATTCGGATTAACTTGCTGTATTTTTAAATTTTAAACACTCTTAATAATCCTAATGATTAAAGGAAGGTTTTAAGATTATTTTAAATAAAATAATCTATTTAATTCAATTGAATCTATTTAGTCGAGAGATTGAGTGAACGTGAAACCTTTTCAAATTTCTGACTGTACATACTAAGTCAGTTGAATGGACAATAAAAATATATATATTTCTAGTTAATATTCGACTATTTGTCAATTGGCGTGTGTCCGTGACACGAGCCTGAAGACTCAAAATAGTAAAAGATAGAGATTCTCCCTCTTTTCGGCTAGCCCTTCTAAATGACACGTCCCTCTTTCTCGAACGTAATTTATGATCAAGGGAAATAAAAGCATAAAAAACACAAGAAAAAACGCTACATATCGCAGGAAAAGCGTAAAAAAAAGCATCGAATCGTTTTTTTTCGGCTGTGCAGTTCGCTTATCGCGTGCGCGCAAACCCACCCTAAACGTGTTAACCAATCAATCGTGTGGACTGCACTCGTGCCCTGTGGAAGTGTGCGTAATAATAAATATGTTCAAGTTCACATAGGTTGGGAACTGCGATAATTCCTAAATATATATTTAAGTAGAAGATAAATATTTCGATGTGTTTCGCTTCTAAAACAATAGTTGGGAGTGAAGGTTGTTTGTTCTATGCGCTATGAATTAGTTTGATTATTATTATTATTATTTTGAATTCGATACCTCAGATCATATTACTATTGTAGACTCTTGACGTTTAATTTATTTTTATTTTTTTTTGCATTCTGCAACTCGTATTTTTGCATTTATCCATTTTGCACCATTCTGCACCAAGCAGTTACTGTATTCGACCCCGATGGGGTCTTGTCTCAGTGCTTTCATCATCCTGCCCTTACGTTTAGGTCTAATTGCTTAAAACCCCTTAAAACATCGCAGATATTATTTCTTCTCAACGCAATTCAAATGGTGAGTAAAGTATCAAATAATCGGTTGTCAGAATACATTTTTTAACTCTAACTCTTTCAACAGTCTTTCGTAGTTGCGAATCATATTTATTTTTTTAACGGTAATAATTATTTTTTGTATCATCAGATACGTTGATGATAAATATCAGATGTTAAAAAATAGTTTGGATGATATTTAATATTATAACGTTATAAAATTTGATTCAATGTTTTAAAGTGCTAAATGAAAACGCGCCAGGCCGATGCACAGTGGGGTGAATCATAAATACTACTGGCAAAAATTCGATTTCAGAAAAATGAAAATTAGCAAATAATACCTAAAACATAGAAGTTTAATATGTGTTTGTTTTTTTTTAAATATTAGTTTACTTTATTTGGTAATATGAGGTTTTAATGTTTACCATTATAAAAAAATGCAATTGAAATATTATAGTAGTATCAAATTCTAACGTATATCTTATTTTTAATTGCATATTAATGTTACATATAATGGC
The DNA here is from genome assembly GCA_022495035.1 of Philopotamus ludificatus. Lineage (NCBI taxonomy): Eukaryota > Metazoa > Arthropoda > Insecta > Trichoptera > Philopotamidae > Philopotamus > Philopotamus ludificatus. The sequence goes on along the minus strand of JAGXCT010037108.1, from coordinate 153,714 downwards.
AAAGAGAGGGAAACTCTTTACAAAAAACCGCATACCAAGACGGATTGCGTCCTCGCGGTATGGACACGAAAGGGGAGCCCTCACATCACGTGTGAGACTCAGG
>JAGXCT010037108.1:109682-152258 GCA_022495035.1 Philopotamus ludificatus | reverse complement strand
ATTTTTAAAAATATTATTTGGATATATATTGTTAAATTTTATTATTTTATATGAAAGAATATATCTTCACCTATATGCATATCAAATTTCATAATTCTAGCATTAATAGAAAAGGAGTTATAGATTTTTGGCAATAGAATTCATGATCCACCCCACTGTACGGTGCTTAAGTGTCTTATGGTAAAATCTATTTTATAGTAAAACGTGTTTGCACCATCTTTTACACTTTGCATAATATTCTATTAATACATCTGAAACTGTGCTAATACGTGCCTGTGTTTCGAACAGTGATTGTAACTTTTTTCAGGATTTCGAGTCGGAACTGAACCGAAAACAGCATACTTAAAAAACAGATATATTTTATTAAATGAACCGGAACGAAAATCGAAACGAAAAAATGACGGTTCAAAGTTCTGTTATTTTTTTACTGTGATTTCATTGCATCAATAACTATTCTTTATTGATTGTAGTTAAGATTTAAAGATTCCATTCGGAAAACCTGATATTGATTTTTTTTATATTATTGCAATTTTGTAATTTTATTTAAAAACAGTTTAGAGAATATTTAATTGTATAACGTTATACAATATTATAGTATACTGAAGTCTGATGATTTAATAGTCTGCTGAAAAGTCGACAGTTGAAATCATAATGGCATATCACGGTACTATACAGATTTTATTAGTTTGGTTACGGATTCTGCATTAAAAAATACTTCTTGTTATTTAATGTACGTTATAACTTATTTTCACAATTAATAAAAAACTCTATTAGGGGAAATACGATATTATATTTTTTAGAGTTAGATATATTCTTTAAAATAGCCTTCAAATCTTTATGGTCTGCGTGTTTTTTCTAAATTGTAAGTCTATTGATTATTTTAAAATCATTTTATTATTCTCTCGACAAATTGTTTATAAACCTCTCTCTACTCGTCGGTATCATGAAATGGATGTAATTAAATTACTGTATAGTTGAACATAAAACTTTTAGAGTTGAGTGCTATATATCATCCTCAAATATTTTTTGTTATTCAATGAAAAAATATTCATATAATTCTTATTATTATTGGCTTTTGAGAATTTCTGATATTAAATGTTTAGCTTTCGATATATAAACAAGCGTGCATCGAATGTTTTTTTTAGATGCTGTGGCGTATCGGGGGAGGAATACAAAAAATGGTAAAATTTCGCCATTTTTTGCTCAGTAAACGACTTGTCCAGTAAGTTAGCAGGGGATGAAAGATGAAATGTCGCGAAAGGGGAAGCCGCCGGACAACACAAATGCACTTGGGGAGAGACTCCGCCATGTTGCCACCGTTGCGTACGTGTTCATTTCCACGAAATAATATATATATCGGATAGGAGAACCAATCAGACCGTTGCAAAAAATGGCATCGATGCGTATCGAATCTATTCAAATTATTAATAAAAAAAACTGCACCGCTGACCATTGCGCCATTGTAAAAATCGCCATTGAATTTTCTATTGTTGCACCTTCGAGAGTTCTGTCAGACCTCTCCGATTAAAAATAGGGAACGATTTGCAAAAAAAAAATCTGTCACTTCAGCACGTGATTCCATTTTTTTTTATTCATGTAATACATATTGGGGTAAAAAATTTTATACGCGAAACTAAAATGCACGAAAATAAACCCATTTGACGTGCATCGTGTGACGTGAAATATTTAAAATCGTGGGGGAAACAATCCTGGATTTTTACAAAAGCATCGGGACACCACATTCCCTAACGGGTTTTAAAATAATGGGGAAAAAACTATTGAAATACACCCAAAAAAATCGTCCCTCCGTACATATAATTTTTAGCGTAAAAAAGACTGTAAAAAAATAGACAGGACGTGCGCGGAAGAATAATTGATATAATGAAGCCACCATATTTTTTTTCTGCGCACGCGCAGCGTCATGAGCGCATATTGAAGGGGGTGATGATTTTTTTGGAGATTTCATTTTTTAGCTCGCGTGCCCCGCACAATGGCGAAAGCACGTGTGGAAAATAAATAAATTATTGCGCCGAAGACGGTGACGTATATGAATGCATTTATTTTATTTAAATATATTTATACATTGATAGATATTTTATTGTCGAAAAACTTCGGCCATTTTTACAAGCGCGTGGAATAGAGTCGCCCTCCGAAAAAAAGGCCTCCGCCCCCTAGCGTCCTGCATCTTCCCCCGGAAGGATTGACGTACTGGACCAACCCTTATAGCTTATAGTTGCACCCTTCCGTTGAACATTGGTGTATCCAGATTCAAGAATCAAAATTTACGATAGAATACACACGTTCGAATACAATTACATATCAAGATTTAATCAAAAATAATAATAAATAATATTTTACTATAAGTAAGATGATTATTGATAATTACTAGAACAGTTGTTTTAAACGATTTTTAGCTGATTAGAGTGATCATTCGTTTAAATATTATTTTTATTTTAAATAAATAAATATATATCAGACTACGTCACTCTGTTAGTGTGTCAACCCTCTGGCCGATTCAGGGAGGGTTGGGTTATTTCTACCCCACATGCAAGTCCTTAATATTTCACCCCCGAAACATGGCCGACGTAGATATAACCCAGACCTAGTCAACTGCAAATCGGCAAGATTGCTGATTTGTGAGATTTCGATATCTAGAAAAATAGTTAAATTGTATTTTTTGTTTTGTTTTTGTCGTAATTATAATATCCATGAGTGTGTGGGGGTGGTTTTTTTTTTATTATAAATATTACTACTCCATATATTCATTAGGGGTTTCTGAATTGCCACATGTCACGATACGTTGTCTGCGTTTCCGTGTTTTTCTACAAACTCGATGATTTTACGAATGCAATTTGGATGTAGAAAGCGAACAACTTCCGGAGCCATTCATCCGTCCATATATTTGACCCTGGCACTGTGAAAAATGACGCACATTTGGATTTGTCATGTGTCTAAATCCGGATGCCGAATTCAGTCACATGTTTAATCCTTTGGTTTATTATGATTTTGAACGTCGTCGAAGAAAAATTCTTATAAAAAGCAACACAATTATTTGCCCAAGTCATATCAACGGTTCCGTTTTACTTATCATTTATATATATTTTTTTTATTGATATATGTTTTCTATTGATTCATTATTTCTTTGGATATATTTTTTTGCGTTATGCATTTTTAATCACAAATGAAAAATGCTAACGCTTTAATTGATAGATCATAACACTTATATTAGCCGGTATTTTTGAAAGTGGAATAACTCCATTTGTACAAATCATAATATTAAGCCTATATTTTTGTCTCAACAAATCCCTAGAAAATATAATATCAAACTATAAAAAAAGTACGGGTGGAGAAATTATACATTGGCCGAAGATATGCTGATTAAGGTTAAAAGGGTTGAAACACATACTTTTTCTTATAAAATTTCTATGAAGAAAAGGCAGAATTATTAAAGTTCTTGATTTATTTATTTATTTTAAAAAGGAGGGAGGCCTAAATTTTTTAGCAATATTACTATATCATCATGAACACAACTTCCGGATCCATAACAATATGATGAATTAATTGTCTTACATACCTCCGATTTACCATAATTAATTCACCTTGTTAATTGTAAATGAGGAAAAGGTTTATTATTAGTTATTTACTTTTCGTACTATATTGTATATAAGTCAATTTTAATATAAATGTAATAAATTATGAATACCGTTAATTTTGGTTTACTTACGTGTCTGAATTTAATATAGTAAGTCCTCGAGTTACGCGATTAAGGTTTTCGCGTAAGTAGAGAAGAGCATAAAATTTAGCATTTTTGGCAAAAAATATGTTTTAGTATCAAAGGATAAATGAAAGTAAAATATATCTATATCATCATCATCATTTGCCAGCCGCAAGGCTCTCACTCGCTGAGGGCATGGGCCTGACCAAACTCTCGCATGGTAGTTGAGGACAAAGAAACCTGAGTCTCACACGTGACGTGAAGGCTCCCTTTTCGTGTCCATACCGCGGGGACCCGAGCCGTCTTGGTATGCGGTTTTTTGTAAAGAGTTTCCCTCTCTTGGCCATTGCTGGCATTGGACGTACATCTTCTATCATGTTGGTATCGGATTTTACCCTCTCGACTGTGTCCAGGCAAGTAGGAGGGGGTTTGTCTCGGTATTCGTTTGTTCTCTTCTCTGATTAAAACCGTTTATTGTGGGTAATTGTTTGGATTGACTTATCTGGTCGCTGGTTTGCCTAACTAACTAACTAACGAAATCCTCTTCCTCAAGTTTTAAATTTTGTTCTTTGCTCATTTAATCACGATCTTAAATAACTACGTCAATTTCTACTCATCTCAACCAATCGGGATATGAGCTTATTCCATACGCTACTTATGATCGATATTGCAACTTCACTCCAGGAATCAATAATATTTTGAACTGCTTTAAAAAAGCTAACGATATTGCCATTGATAATATCTCACAATGCGAATAAATGGCATTATACCACAAAATAACGTATGTACTTTTTCAATTTGATTAGAAGTTAATTTTACGTCTTTATGTGAAAATATGCAAACAAAAAGAACTAATTTGTTAGATTGATCTGATTAGCTATCTTTTCTAGCCAAAGAAATGGTTCATAACATGAAAACTTTTTCAGAGACAATTATGCAATAATTACGGAATTATATTTTAGTGAAATAATTCATTAACTTAAACACATATTAGCCCGGTCGACCATTAATCGTTATATACACAGTGCGCTGTTTAAATGTCCCTAACTCTATCGAGTTTAAACATATTTACACGAAACATTACAATTGCTATTACTCATAGTTTTCATTTGATAAAGTATTATTTTAAATTCATTATAATATCCATACACTTTTTTATTTAAAAATTACATTTATTAATATTAAATTAGATAAAAAATTAGAAATGTAACGTGGGGCTCTCTGGATTCTTGTAGATGTAAAACAGAAAGCCGTGCCGATGGGGTATATTTGGGACCCAAAGTTTTTCTTGAATAACTCTTTTAATATAAATCCTACATGTTCCAAAATTGCGAAAAAAAATATAAAAACATCAATATTTGCTTTTGCTGTCACGGGTGTGATATTTTTTCTCGCTCGCATCCGGTACACGTCTAGTGACACGAATTGGCAGTCGGTCTACCGGCGGCGTGTCCTCAGTCTGCGATGGGACATCGTCTAATGTGCGTGTTATTTATGCGTCATATTGATTAGTAGGAACATCCAAAATATCGACCAAATTATGAATAACTATTTTTTTTCTTAGAATAATATTTGTTATTAAATGTCAAAAAATCAAGATATTGATGAAGAATTTATTAATATGTTCAATGTCCATTTCCCCGATGATAATGTCATAGATAAGAACATTAAAATGTATAATAACTATTGTTTTTCATTAGAAAAGAGTTTTATTTCTTTTAATAAATTGACAAACCGACTAAAAACCTGAAAAAATAGGTTTATAAAAATCAACGCGTGAGTCATTCAAACAGCTATTGCGGGTCAGTGTCTAACCCGCGTATCATAGGTTCGCTACCACTGTCATAGACTAAACAAATCGATTTTCCTCCTTTTCTCCGACGTTACTAAGTTCAATAAAAAACTCGAGGTTTTATTACCACGCAAAACAAAGAGATATAAATCCCATATTTAATTATTTAATGAATAGATCATTGATATAAAATATTCAAAATTTAACTAAACATAATTAAAGATTTAAAAGTGACAGATTTCGTAAAATGTCTAATTAAATTCTATAAAAAAATCAATATCCAATTAAATTCTATAAAAAAATAAATGTTCAAAAATATCACCCTATTGTAATTTTCTATAAAGCATTAACAGCACATAAATATAATTTCTTAATTGAGACAGTTATTATTTCAGCGTCATCAACCTCATTGTTCTGGTTCAGTATTCTCGCGGAGAGTTATTATCGGACGCCCAAACCCCATTCATTATTTTATGAACACCTCATATTTCATATTCTGTATTGTGCGTTTATCCCTTTTCCTGGTTTAGATACGAGTGTTCAATTGTACAAAATAAAATTGCAATAAATTCGGCAACCCGTCAGTTTGGACAGGGCGAAGGGACTGGGCCGGCTCCCGCCACTCGACGCAACGAGGAATCCATCAGCTCCCCGACAATGGAATCCTTTCGGCGTATTTGGAGAAGACGACAAATTTCGCATTTAATCCCCAATCAATAACAATAATGCCGAGTTTCGCGCTAAAAAAAGAGGCCATTGATGGCGATGCAGGATAAAAAATAATAATATAAAAAAAAGTTGCAACAATAAATCACAATTCGGCGGCACGCGAATCGGTTATTATCGCGGGCGAAACCCCTTCTGACCCAGTTTTCATCATTGTTGATGGATAAAAAAATGCGAGTATGGGGTAAAAAGAGGTGAAAAAAGTACGATTTAACGAACGGTATTTATTTACAGATGGTATTGTGTAGGGGCAGCGGTTTTCAATCCTTTGAATTAAAAAAAATACGTTGAAAATATGTATAACGAGATCTCATTAAAGTCGCTCACTGAGAAAAACTCGATCCGTGTGCAAATGTGTTCAACAATTCTATCTCGAGTCCAGGATCGGAATTATCATTTATGCAGAAATCAGGCATTGTCATAGGAAAAAGTATTTTCTATAATGAATAAAGGAAACCTTTTGATCAGTACATTGGACAAGAGATTAAATCGGAGTATGTTGTGTTGAAAAAAAAACCAACCTTAATTCCTATTTAGAAGCATTTGGAGAATACGAGAGATAAGACCATTCCATTTCATCGGTCAAGCTCACCGCGTCTTTCCCATGCTCTTATATATTTTATAAAACGTAAATATATATTATTTAAAATCTCTGAACATCTCAAATCAATTACCAATTCAACTCACGTCCGTATATGAATTATAAGATGAAATTTATAATTTTAAATTATTCGATCGAGATAATCCAACCCATTTTGTAGTGCTCTATCTAGGATCTCGCATCAATAGGTTTTGCTATGTTTAAATTTTTGGCGATACATGTGGCGTGTGTGAGTGTTGCCATGGATGATATATAGTTTTTGCGGAACCCGTTCTAAGCCCTTCGTATCATCCACCTTGTGCACAAGGGTTGCGGAAGGGGACTCGCCGAAGCAGGGGGACTCCTGCGCCAGGGTTGGTCTGCGCGGCTCCCCATCCGAAATTGCAACAGCCCATGCTTCAGTAGGTGCGGGTGCATATAGGACCTTTTATGCTTTGGTCCACAAATGGAGGGAAGCAGTTGTTGCGTATGTGACAGCGGTCGTAAACCGTCAAAATCGATACATAAATTAACGTAAACCGGTAAAAAAAACTATCAACGTCAAATATTAATAGTTTTTAGTGATATTCTAATTCAATAGAAACGTACTTATTTTGCAATCGTAATTAGTAGATTCGGATATACACTTATCCCTCGTACAACACGGAAGAAACCGTGTGAAGCGAGATACTTTAAAATAAGGTCTACCTTAAAATTATGATATTTATTCATTTGTTTTGTAGAGGTTCTTCCATAGGCCCTAAGTCTAACCACGTGCACGGTTGCATCTGTACGTACTTTTGTCTAAAAATTTAACATATCACTCATTTTTAATTATTTGTAAAATATGTTAATCGAGTTAAAATTATGTCAAAATTCATGGTTGAATGCCTATGGTATTTCAATTGATTTGTCTCAATCACACCTCGATCACATTTGTAAGAAAGTGTTAAAAAATAAAGAATAAGATGACATTGTTTTTGACATTCCTAAAAAAGATATGGCCATCTATTAATATTTTTAATTTATTTAAATTTTAAAACATTTTTTAAAGGATAAATAAAAAAGAATTACTTATATTATTCATTGTCGCTCTGACTGGAAAATAATAAATAATGGTTTTTATTTATTCTTATTGGTCCCACTTATAGTGCTCTTTCTGGGCACTGTTTTCCACAATACCCCATTTTTTCAAGGTCAAATTAAATATTCCATAAATATGTTATACATAGCCGTGAGAAATAGAGATTAATCCCTTTTGATAAATCACTCGTGTGAACAAATCAAAAATAAAACAAGGTTATATGAGAATGAATAAACATTTGAATAAATAATTTTGTTCAATTTACAAAATATAATTTAAAAAAACCCAATCAAACCCAAACATTTTATGCAAAAAATCGGAAACTTTAATCGATTTTAAGAGATTGTAATTCATATTTATTATTTTTCATTTTTTCCCTATTGGCGCCTGTCGGGGCACCAAATATTCCGGCACCTGTGTGCGCCGCACAATCTGACCATATGGACGGCGCGCCCCTGATCTGCATCATTGTTTAGAAATTAATTCATTAGCAATTCATCCTTTATTGCTTTTACACTAATCGTTGAAGTTAGACAAGAGTTTTCGGTTTTGCCTTCGATGTCAGGAAGAACTAATGCAGCTTTATCAATCAACTCTGGTTCTTCTAGCAATCGGTTTTTTTCAGTCGTCGACACAAAAGTTCTTGTCATTTTCTTCCAAAGGAGATTTCACCATTCAGAAGGCCCTATTTGAATTAATTGAGGTAATTTTGAAGGGCACTTTTCTGTAGATTTCACCTTATCTACTTAACCTCTTTTAAAGTTATGTAAAAACATCGCTTTTTAAATTTCTAAAGCCATCCCTTACTCGCTAAAATTTCGATGGGTTGATTGATTATCTCGATTAAAAAATCTTTTAGCCTTTTGTCGTACAGTAGAGCTGTCTGTAGGCAACCCGTTTTGGTTATTATTCTCTATTTGAATCAATTGACTTTTATATCCCTCGTGTGTTATGCACGTATTAATGATTCAACTAATATCCTTGCTAATAAAATTGTCTTCAGTTCTTTTAAAATTCCTTGCCATTTTAGTCATACACTTACCATTTTGAAGTCAATATTTGTATTTTTGTCTCTGGAGAAATTAATTCTCTAATAAATTTTGACTTTGATATAAGTGGGCTAAAAAGTATGATCAAAATGGACTGTATGGACACGTCTAAAACGTAATTTTCAGAAGTTAGTCAATAAAACAAGATTTGAAAAAAAATACCGCAAGACGAAAACCGCGTTAAAGCGAAACCGTGTATAACAAGCATAGTAAGGATATTATTTTAATAATTATATCATAAAATTATTCATTTATAAATAAATAATATTTTTCCACAATACGTTATATATTATAAAAATCTTCAATGAGTTTAAAAAGAATAAATAGTATATAAAATTGGGTTGTGCAATTTTCAATATGTAAATATTGTGTGCCATTCTGAGACTTTGCACAAGCTCGCCCACCAATGGTTGTGTGGCCGGACGCAACGCGGAACATCGACAGCTGCAAACTGCCTTTATTTTATGCACCAGGAACGAGGATTTTTTGCCCGTCCTTGAAATTTATGCAATACCTCGGGTTGGCCGATTAGCTCGTTTTGTGCAATCGGCTTCCATCTATTTCACCAAAAAAAAAATATTGAATATTCGTATATTCAAATAACAGCGTCCATAAATCCTGTTACTACCGTGCAAAGAATAATTTTACGGTCCTAAATCTTTGTTTTTTAAGAGTACACTTGTCTATTATCCTCTTTATATTTTTTTCCACCCAAAACAATGAATCCTATTCATTCTATTCAATTTCAAAATAATAAAAAAAAACAAAAAGCTACTCATTTTAGAAAACTGTCCATCGTCGATTTAGATACGAATTGATGCAAATATCGGCATATTTTAATATTTTTACAGACTTTGATTTAATGTGTGATTTTTTTAATTTAGACACTAATTAAGGGATGCAAATGAAGGCGATTCTACCCTTGGAATGCGGAACAGGTGCCGCTATAGCGCGTATTCCCCGCGGATATGAATGGTTAAATCCCGACTAAAAAACGTGTTTACCTACCGGTGTCAAGGAGATCTGATAAACAGGTGAATTTTTTTATAACCCTTTCAATGCACACGCGACCAGCAAACGTACACAACCGCAAATAAAACCTTTATCTCCGCCTAAAAAAGGGTTTCTTTTCATGCGCATAGAAAAACGAAAACTTATACCTGGTTAAGTATATAAAAAAGCATAACTGCAAGGGTTGGAAGTGCCGCAACAATCAAAGGGTTCCGGAATGAAAGGGGTACACGTGCAAACATTGCGCGGATATGATCGATGTATCGCTATTTAAATGCTTTTTTATTGGCTCGAAAGGGTTCGCATTGTGGCTATGAAATTTATCGTAAACAATTCGCGGGGGGTTGACTGGCAACATTGTTAATCCGCTCTGGGGTGTGGCGCACTTTACTAATTTACGGAATGGAAGGGTTGATCAATAGAAATTGCTTTTATTGCTGGTAAATTTGTCTGGATGGGTGAATAATGGGTTAAAAAACACCACTTCATTACATGCATTATGGCGCAACAACCCCTTTACCGCATTTTTTTTTATGTAATTCACAAAATTATGTGGATAATGGAATAACCCTTACACTGGGGCTCTAGGTATACACTTTTTTTATAACTAATACATATTAATTTGTGGATAATTGGATTAAATTGGCGGAAATTGTTGGGTTTTCAAAGGCATGCAATATTTCTTTGCAAATTGTTTCCAAATCAATGAGGTCTTGGACATTTTTAATAATTAACTAAATGGTTTGAAATCGGAAATGTTGGTTGATGGGGAAATGTGTTATGTTAACCCTTTCCACTCTTAGTCGAATCTATGGGTCACTCATTATAATTTTTTTAAATCTCAATAATAATTTAAATATGTTTACATAATGCACCAAAACTAAACAATGGTATCAGTACTGTTAAAAGAATGTTGTTGAATTATAAACGTTGCTGAATCTTGTGAACGAAGCACGTCATATATTGCTTCAACATTAAAAAAAAAACCAAAACTAAGTTTAAAGCATTGTTCATCAAGTGGAAACATTTAAACACCAGAGTGCCTATATTAACTCAAACGTAAACTCGGAGATGGAAATTAATTTCAGTAGTTTAATGGTGAACTTTTATCAAAATGAAAAACATTTTATGTTTTTCCTGAATCTCCTAGAAGAACCGATCATACTTTTACTATAAATTAAACAACAATACACTAGAAGCTTTTGAAATGTAGCACTGTTAAAAACGATTGAAGATTTATTGAAGACTATTCGAATATTGAAGACTAATCATGCTTCAACTTCTTCACGCTTCTGGATACCGTTAATTTGATAGAATTGAATACCTAATCATTCGTCCGATAAAAGTCTTAAGTTCTAAAAACCATCGTAGAAGAAACAGTGGAAGGCAACGAGGGAGCGTCGTAAGGAGCTGTATTGGTTCTGCAACAAATTATTCCATCTCGAAAAGGAAAAGAAAATAACTGTCAAAGAAAAAGAGTCTAAAAGTTTACGCCTTGATATTATAAATAGTTGTATTCTTCTGTTGTCAAACTGAAATACGGTAAAATTCCATCTTTACGTTATTGAAGGAACTGATAAAAAAAAACCAAAAACAAGAATAACGTAGATTGTAACGTAGGGTTGTAAATAACAAAAAAATATTATTAAGGAAATCACGTAAATATTTTTTTTTAAAACATTTATTGCTTTCTCGATGCCATAAATCAATTGGAAGGTTTCAATGCTTATAAAATATCGTTTAAGTCTCTCAATATATCTCATAGTATCATCTTATGATAGAATTGGATGGATCCAGTTTACCGGAGTTTATCGGAGACTTCTCCATCGGAAAAGTTTCCGCGAATGAATCTTCACTATATCGTCGATTCCCATAACTTCAGATATCATCATTTTAAAGTTAAGATCCAAATAATTAGGACAGGTATAAAACCGGTGCTATTTTGTATTTCAAAAGCATCTATGGTCGACATTCCTCTCTAAGTAGACTAAATTTAAGCTCTACATGAGCCTCATCAGGCTCGACCTGACATTCGGATCTGAATACTGGGCTTTGACACACCAAGATAAGCGACAACTGAATATCCTGGAGAGGAGAATTCTGAGATGAATATTTAGAGCCGTATTCAACGACGGGGATTGGCGTATTTGACGCAACAAGGAGCTGCACCAACTAGACAAGGATATACCGGTCACAGCTGTCGTCAGAGTGGCCAGACTCCGGTGGGCCGGTCACGTGTCAAGGATGCGGGACAGACAGCCGCCGAAAAGGCTTATGGTTAACAAGCGTTCCTGTCCCGGACATAAGGAAGACCAAGCTGAAGTAGTTTGAATGTGTACAGAAGGACATTACATCATTGAAACTTACCGGAAGATAGAGCAACATAGCGGCAGACCGGATAAAATGGAAAAAGTGTTGGATGAGGCCAGGGCTCTACAATATGGCTTTTGCGCCTATGATAGATGGATGGATCCACATAATTTTATGAATTACAAAAATAAAAAGGATTTATAAATCTGTCGATCTATAGTCGATAGTGTATGCTAAAATCAGTATTCATTATTTAATGGTGTTAATGCTGACGAAGAGTGGATCGCTTTCATTAATTAACGGTCTGCACAATTTTGAACAAAGACATATAAGAGAATTTACATCGAAATATACACTTGATATCACGCACTGATAGTTTTCTTAATTTTCGCGAAACCATTACACCTAAAAGTTATCGAGAAGTCGACAAAATGTAACAAAAGTTGCGACATCTGTTCTCCGCACTGGCCAGTCGAAAATATCAAACCCTGCTTCATGACAATGACCACATGTCGCAAAATTGACCCTCAAACGTTGATATGAAACAGATTATTAGCATGTAAGTGTTTAGATAATTTCTTCAAAAACCAAGCAAGATAACCAAAAATAATAATATTTTGCTAAAAAGTATGAAAATCGAAATCATTTTCCTGCCAATCTAATATTATAATATTTCTGTATTGTTTAATTAATAATATATGCAATTCTCCGTCATAAATATGCAATCGAACTCATCAGTCTAACGGTTTTCGTCTACCCATCTTGTTTGAATGACTAAATAGGGCAACATCAACTCATTAATTATTTATGATCGGTTATTGGTTGCCCTTTGTTGAAATTTGATGCTCCTATTTTTTTTTTCATATGTATGGAATAACATTAAATAGTTCTTATCGTCGGCATCATCTCCATTATAATGAATATGTTGGGGTCAAAATAGTATAACTGCTTATATAGCGGATAGAACTTTTAATTAAAACATTTAATCCAACCCTTTTTTCCACGAAGCGAAAAAAAATGAATAAAAAGCACCACCCCACATTTTACTACGTCTTAGGGTCGTGCTGTAAGATATACGAACAATACAATTATTTCAATAAAATGTTTACAATTTAAAAAGATGGATATTGTAATAATACATAATTTCGATATTTTTTATTTGATTGCAATGTTGTTATAACTATTAATATGACCGTTTCTATTTGTAGTACAATAATACAACAGTTCGTCTATGGAAGGGTTCCAAAAAAGGGGTTAATGCAAGAAAAATATCCTTTTTTACCGGTTAATAGCTCTTGAAAGGTCCACAACAGGTTAGTAACGAGCTATTTTTTTTACCCATTACACCCTTTCGCTTTTTTTAAATGCAAGTTGTTACACCCCATAGCGGTACGTCATTATATGGTGCACGCGTAAGGGTTAACGGATCCCATTATGTATATCATATTAGATTAGAAAAAACTGCTATGAATAAACCATGCGATAGACATTTTTTTCGTGGACGTAAAATATACGTTTTTTCCTGTGTTTTTTTCTATGAAATGTATTTGTTATATTTTTTTATTGAATATGCCTTCAGGGATAGGGTTGTCCGGAAATAGACAGGATGTATAAGAATGATATCAATTGAGCAATAAAAAATGGTTTCTTGACTAATTGTGGATGTCAAAATCCACAATTTATAATATCATATGAATATAAACCATTTTTTATGTGTGTTGACTTGTATCTTTCACATGGAAAATACAATAGTCAGATCAGGTAGTAGAAAGTAGCCGGTAGCTAGGAGAAAGTGCAATGCTTTGTGGTTGCTTTCTATGCTATTTTATGCAATGTTCTCTTCTATACCAACAAAGGATTATTGAAAAAAAATATTAAATAGGATTATATTATTTAGAAATTCTTTTGTATTTTTTTATATATGTGTATATATCGATAATAGGAAAACCCCAATTTTCCATGTAATTGTAGGGTATTTTTTCGTATCAAAATTTCCCTTTGCATTTTACAAAATTACTATGCTTCAGAAGGGATTGGCTTAATTATTTATAGCATTATAATTTTTCAGGTGATTCAGGTGACAGATGATTTTTTTCCCATAACCTATATTCCATATTATTCTTTTCGTATATACGAATAATCTACCATTTTATTTTTAAAATATATATGGCACCCCTTTTATCACCGAAGTGAGAATATTTTTTCAATATATCTGTACGATATCTTTCTTGAATATGAACAAACACTGCAAAATATCCAGCAGATAAAACTATTAACAGGGTGACCAAGCGTTAAAGTTTTCGGAAAAGTTTGCTCCTTTATATTTTATGTTGATAAATACACATGTAAAACATAAATCAAGATTATATTCTCATGAACGATGTAATACCGGAATATTTTGCCGTTGTATAAATATCGCTGGATAAAATCGCAATGCTGTCGCATATAATATTTATTTGGTCACCCTATCGTTGCATATGTGTGATATCGTAAATAGAGAAAAAAAGCTACCAAAATAATAAGATAAACTGACAAAATATTGGTAACCCCAACATCCCGGATATGATGTATTTTGGACCACGACTTAATTTAATCTACAAGAGTAAACACTTGTATCGCGGTTTGTAAAATGCAAATAAAAAGAGAAAAAATAAGATAAGGCGCCCCAATAATAATACGAGAATTATTTTTGATAATAATAATAATAATTAGAAAATAGGGGGTGGTATCTCGGAGACAGTAGTAACGGTAACGCTTATTTTTTGTTTGCCGTCTTTGCATGTCAAAAAGAAAATTTATGAATATCTTCTTTACCTTTCTGGGAATGCGTCTTCTAGTCAATTTATTCTCGGTGCAGGACAAAGATGATTTTTTCATACCGTCTCTGATAGGCGTTATTGTGCAAAATCGTCATAGAATGCGTCCAAATATTGCAATTCTCTGAAATATTTTTTTAGCATCTCTAAACAACGGTTAAAATTGTATGCAAATTCTGACCAAGAAAACCAAACGCACAGATAATAGACGTTGCATAATTTATGTTCGTGGTATTTTTTTTAGACTGTCGTATTTTTCTATGACTCTTAAGAGATTACTTTAAGATAGAAAAAATATTATATATATGAAATAATGATAAACATATTTGTTTTTTGATTATTTATCAAAAAATATACCACCTCACTAGAGAAACAGGCCGAAAGAATAAAAAATATGTGAAAAATAATTAAATTTATTATAAAACTATATACGTAATTACTAAATTAATGATAAAATATCAAAATGGACTAATTTTAACAATTCGAAATTTAAATTTAAAATCCGCGGATATCAAAATAGTTTTTTAATAAAAACCTCGTCGTCCGACTCTTTGCAAATATTTAAGATGATACGATATCGCGTTCCTCATTGTTTGAGTATCAATTTAATAAAATATGTACTAACACTTTCCACTCTGTCCATTATTAGTCGAATCTGAGAATAATTCATTGAGAAAATGAATAAGAAGATTGATATCCGATTAAAAATATGTACATCGTTTTTTTTTAATTAAATAAAAGTCTTTTGGGCCAATACGCCTGGCCAATGCATCTGGAAAAGGATAAAATATTTAGAAAATATCGCAATAATTTCCCGAGCATAATTTTGCCTGGTTATAAAAAAAAATAGAAATCTCGAAAATTCCTTCTTAAAAGGTTATATGGAACGGCCATATAATTTTAAGGCGAAAACAAATCTTTTCACGACCAGGAAGTTTGACTACGCAAATTTGAAGCGCAATAAATAACAAGATAAAAGGACTGCCAGCCAAGTGTTTCTTCAAAGTAAAATTTTTATAGAGGCCGTAATTATACAAAAACTCAAAAAGGCAAATTTTTTGCTCGAATTTGCGTATTCGGAAATTTCAATAGAACGCAACTCCACGCCAACAAAAAGGATGTCTAGATTTTTTTTGTATCGTAGTTGTCATATACCTGACCGGGGATCGAAATATTGAAATAATAAAATATTTTTAACCAGTTTACGTTTGTGCAAAACGGTGTTGATTTTGATGAAAATCGTTATTTTTCGCGGAATTATTTTAAGAATGGATTTGTTTTTAAATATTAGCATATTATTCAACTGCTGCACTATCCATTCTACGACGTGACATGACAGAATTCCTTATTTTCTTCATGTATTTGAGTAATATTCATGCAATTTGCGTGCAAAAAAAATTGAAAGGATATGCAAATACAATAAAAACGACCTTGAAATATATACAATGCACATTTTCTAAAACCTTTCGGCTTGTTTTATGGCCATGCTAATTTTTCTATGTCAAAATAGTCCTGCTCTCTATATGTCTTATGCCTTTGTTGCAGCTTTGAAAGTATTATTATCTCTTAAAATGCTACATTTTTGCAAAAATATTTTTTATATTATTTTAATCAACATTATATATTCCTCGTATAACACGGTCATATGGTACCACTAAAACGTCGTGCAATACAAATCCGTATTATGCGAGGTTTGAAATTCATACAAAAATAGTCTTTGCGTTCCAAAAAATAAGTTTGTCAATATCCTTAAATTACAAAATATACATTTACATATTTATTGAAAAAACTTGAATAACAACAGGAAAATTATGACTTTTTAAATTATCATAAGTTTTAAGTGCTCTCTTTTGAATAATGTTTCTGTTTATAGGTATGTTTTTGTCATTGCAGTGTTCTATCCATATCATAAGAGCCTTTTCCATTTTTTTTTTATTATTATTAAGCGTGTACGCGCAATATTTTTCTAACCGATAGACGATTTAATGTTTGATATCGTGTTATATAAGGCGTTTTGTACAAAAATATTCACTAATCATCAACCGTGTTGTATAAACCTGTGTTAGACGAGGCCGAGGTGTATTTAGAAAATAATTTATTTTAATAGTAGCGTCATAAATTACCGTAAATATAAAAGCTCCCCTAGATAACTAATGCAAAGTTAAAATAAAGGCTTCTAAATGTAAAAAGGGTGTTTATGATATGATGAATACCTAACTATGCAAAAAAAATGTTTGCAATATTTATCTCAATAGTGATGAACAGATACACTTCTTCGGCGACATCAAAAGGGATCAGGATGTTTCCGAATATTATTTGAAAAATATTCGGAACCACACAAATCAATTCGAGCGATCTAACAAGGATCAACACTCTCGTGTCGCTATAACGCGTTATAATAAAACCTTGTCATCGCCGAAAACCAAAATTTTATCGAACATAAAGGGTTCCGAGTCCATAAAAATTACAGTGCGTGAAGATCCCCATTCTTCCTTCGACCTATGTTGCGAAACTTTGTTCAATGGACAACAAAACCGGGGGCAAGCTTAGGTGAATTTGGCTTTACCCCTTTTAGCGCCAAACAATTGCGGCTTTGTGTCTAAAAAGAAGGAAATCCTATACATTCTCTATACAATCGTATTTTGAACGAAGTCAACCGAGAATTTAACCCTAATCGTATTTTTTTTCAATGTAATATCGTACGAAAATCCGCGGAAAAATGCATCTTAGGTGCTAAGAAAGCAACTTTTGGAATATAATGTATTGTGTTTCTCGGGGGGAATCTCGATAAATATATAGAGGAAGCGAAAGCAAATGGCCTTAGATCGATCATCGGTAACTTTACCTCTTTCATTAGGAAATAAAACAAAATAAATAGTACAGAAAGCCGATGCGAAAGCGACGCTAAAAATTGCAATATCAATAAAAAATATAGAATACGTTCAAATATAATTATAAATACTTTTAATCAATTTTGTATTTATAATTAGTATACAGATTAATTTAGAATTATATTGATAGTCATTTTCTAGTTTAAGTATAGTCGTTTCATTTGGACTGAGGATACAAGTCCATCAGTCTGCAGCTCAAGTTATTATTTCAGATATTTGAGAGCAAAGCAAACAGACGTGGTCAGGAGTAAAATAAAACTATCGCTAAAATATATTATAAAAAAATATTCCGATTAATAAAGTATGATATTTAAATTATTCTTTAAATCGAGCTTGATTATGGTCGTCATTCTAATTATCCCAAATTATTATTTAATTTATTAAATTTAATATTTTAGGTGTATATATTTTTTTTCTGGCGAAGAAATGCCTCCCCTCCGTTAGAATATTGAACCGTTCAAAGTAAGGGAAAAACTTTTTGCACATCGGTATACCAAAAATCATTAATATTATTAGAATATAAAAGCTCGCTTCTGCGGAGAAAGCTGGAGGACGGTGATCCATCATTCTTCAGAAGACCGCAGAAAATAAGTTGTGCTCGGAGTTTTACAAACAAGGTCCAGCGTGGACTCCCACTTCTGGGACCTCCCCCTCACACCATTGGACCCTCTTCGCACTCTAGGCCTAATATCTCCACGAATACCGTTTCCTTGGTGTAACTACTTCTATCTATCGGTATCGATGGAATATATTATTATTACAGCTTGCAGATATGCAAATTCTATTGGCGTGCCACGTGCGGAATTTCCCATATATTGTGAGGTTTGACGTAGGAATACGATATTAAGAGGCACTCGATCCGATCCCGATTGCAAATCAAAGCAATGGATGTATTTTTTTCAGCGCATTAATGTATTTTTGGCAACCCTGGATTGTGTGAAGACCGCGGAACGTACGCCTAGTGAATGTTGTGTACGTCTGTCTGTCTATAATAAATGAATTGGATGATGTTCGTCGGCCACCCTTCAGTACCGGCTACCCTACCTTGAGAATCAAAATAGGGATCGTCAACTATATAATTGCAATTAATTTATCTTGGACTAGCCTATTCAAAAGTATAATCCTAAACGATTTGCTTTATCGTTAACTTTATATTTGAAAAGCATTACTTAATTTAACGATTTGAACAAAATACATGCCCATATGCCAAGGACGAATACTTAAACCCCCGAGAGTCGAAGAGTACAGCTTCGAGGCCGTCCAGGAATTCACATATCTTTGCTCACTTATTACGAATAACAATGAAATCAATTTGGAAGTACGAAGAAGAACCATGATGGCAAACCGAAACTACTTTGGACTTCAAAAGCATCTACAATCGAGATAACTCTCAAAGAAGAATAAAGTATGGGTTTAGACAAAACAAGATGAGCGACGATTGGATATCCTAGAGAGGAGAATTCTGAGACGAATATTTGAAGCCGTATTCCACGATGGGGTATTCGAAGCAACGAGGAGCTGTATGAGTAGGAGACCAGTCAAGGATGCGGGACAGTCAGCCGCCGAAAAGGCTTATGATTAACAAGCCTGTCTTTATCCAGAGAAAATGAAGACTAAGGCGGAGGTGGTTGGACTGTATACAGAGGGACACTGCATCATTGAAAC
This sequence comes from Philopotamus ludificatus, assembly GCA_022495035.1. Taxonomy (NCBI): domain Eukaryota; kingdom Metazoa; phylum Arthropoda; class Insecta; order Trichoptera; family Philopotamidae; genus Philopotamus; species Philopotamus ludificatus. The sequence continues at coordinate 132,619 of JAGXCT010037108.1, read as the reverse complement.
TTACCAGAAGATGAAGCAACGTAGCGGCAGACCAGATAAAATGGTGTTGATTTAATGATTGGAAGCGTTGATACGCCATTTCATTTGATCATTTTCTTCTTGGCAGTTTCTGGCCACTATCAGTCGTTCCAGACTCATTTCCATCAACAGTGATAAAATGCCGAATCGCTCTTTAAGACGAAAACCGTGCTTAAACTTCTTTAAAAAGATCGTGATCTTTTGAACACCGCTAAACTTCGTACAATTTAATATTTCGGATACATCATATCGCCTTTTGATCATCGATCACGATTTTTGCTAAGAAAGACATTTTTGTTGCTCCGGAAAATTTACATCTAGATTGGTTTGGAAAATTCGGATGTATTCCAACTTCAGGAATCAGTTGGAATACATCCGAATTTTTTCATTTCATAAAAAAAACTCAAATTTAGATAGACAGATATATTACTCCATTCTTTCTAAATACTATTAATACAATCTTATGGTTGTGTGTAATACAGATGGATTCTTTCCGTCAGCACTTCATTTTACAAGGGTAAAATTTCGCGCATATTTTCAGTCTAAATTTACCAGGAATATGAGATATTACCAATCGGTTAATTTTTCGTATTTAACGACGATATTCCTCTAGATTCAATATTACTATGAGACTGAAGCACAACCCGAGTCGTAAATAATGTACAGGATTATAAAATACAGAGAAGTATTGGATCGACGACCCGGCCAACTACTTCACCGATCATCAAACATCTTGTGGAGTCCTACATTATTTTGCGTGTTTAGTGTTTTTTTTATATAGATAGATGCGTTGCTTCTTTTAGTAGTCCATCAACGTAACCCATTTCCAGTGCCTTGTCTCGTCTCTTCTTCTTCGTCATCGATTATTCTATGTCTACAATGTCATGGATCCAGCATTTCATGAACACTTACGTCCAGTGTTATTCCCTTAATTTCTACTCATATTCTTCAATTCCTACGCAAACTGATTCCAAGCATGGTTCTCTCCATTATGATCTATGTAATCTTATGATCATTGATCAGCCAAGGATTGCACGGGCAGGATACATTCATCGAAGACCTTTCGTTAATGTCAGTGGTGGTAATGCTGCTTTCGTTCTATTAAATCTAAGTTAGTCTAATAATGATGTCCTTAGCAAGTAGGATTCCTCTAATATCTGATTATTCTAATACTGGAATAGGTGCATTATTTATTGTATAATATTATTCGATTGATCTATAAAATAATTCAGTGTATTCAGAATGTTTGTCCTCATCTTCAAGTATTTATTTTGGAAATTATCTGTACATTTGACTACTTTTTTTTTACACAGTTAGCTAAATGGAACAAATAGCATATTTTTAAACGATTTATTTGTAATAACACGATTCACGGAGGCTTTAAAAGTCCAATCGACCTGCAGATTTAAATGTCTGGATATTAAGAAATGTATAAACAACTTGTGAAACAACGAATACAGAAGTAGTTTAACACATTAGATGTATCGTTAGCTGTGTTATAACTGTGTATGTATCTAAATACATGTGTATGAATAATAATAACCATTTCCATTTGAACCAATTTTTTTTGTATTTAATTTTCAAATAATAATGTATTTTTTTTAATCGGAAATCAAGATCAAACCCTATCGATGCATCTTAGCTATTTTCTTAATGGATATCTCTTTTAATAAATTTGTAAAATAATATAATGAAAGTAACTAACAACTTTCTATACCAAAATGTTGTTTTTTAAATGACATGGTTTTTTAAATTAATGGATTAATATGAATTACACGGCTTTTGATGGAACGTATCTATCGTGTAAGCAAAAAGTTGAATGTATTATCTTTGTGATGTATTTAATATTCAATTGTACCGGTTTCTTTTATTTTTTTTTCGAATTACACTGTTAATAATTAATACCGATCCATAATTAATGGCTTTACAATAAAACGTTGCCAACAGCTGAAGACAAAAGGGTGAGGCGGTATGCCGGGGGGATGAGCGGGGTGGCCGGGGGGCTCAATGACCAATGGCGGTCCAGAACTCCTCAATCAATATGATGGAGTGGCTGAGGGGTAATCCTTCTTTAAATATAAATATATGTATTTTTATATATTGTGTAAATCTCGATTATCCCGGCGTCGCTTTATTCGAAAATTCGCAATTTTAATTAAGAATTATGCAAAAATATATATTATTATTATTCGGCGATTAATTTTGGACAACCTTGTATATTTATACTCAAGTGACGTATATAAAATATTATTCCGATACATGCATCAGCTCTGATATATATCCTGGACGTATTCTTGCGGTGCACGGTAATTTATCATGGCGCCCGTGTTACGCCCAAAAATTTGGATGGTTATAATTAATATTTAAATGCGCTCCCCTTTGTCGTATTAGAGTATCATTGTCCGCGATAATTAAGAAACAAAACGATGGGAACAAAGCGCGTAATTGTAATAATTGATCATATTAATCGATGTTTAATTGAAAGTCAAAAATATCAATAATTTCCGAATAATACATTTTCATATGACGTAGCCGCATTATATAACTCATTATCAATGAATTGTCATGCTAATCGCTGAGCCATGGACCACCATGACATTCGACAAAAATATTACATTTATTTGGTGGCCATTTACGACAAAGGCATTAATTTCTGAATTTAATCATACATAAGTATATATGGGGGCTCATTCACAGATGCATTAATTATACGCGCGTATATGGGCGGGTATAAAATTATAACGTTTCCGGTTAACCATCAGATATTGCAGATTAGCCCTTCCAAACATGTGTGATAATATGAAAATATGAATTATATGAGCATAACAATCGAGTGTATGATTAAAACTTGCGCATTGTCCGTCCAATTTCGGGTTATTTTCAATTTACAGGCATATCGTATAATGACTTCCAAGAATACGGGGTCGGAAATTGATTGATTATATATAACGACGTGAGACACATAGGAGTTTACTAATATGTCCAAATTAGACCGCCAGGTATATGGTCGTATAAAAAATCCTTTCTATTCGCAACGCCGCTATTTTACAGGAATATTTGCAATTTTTTTTTCTATATGTCGTTTTTATCTATGTATAAAAAAAGCGCCATGGTGTTCCGTTTTTTAAGTCGTCGCGAAATGGGGAAGGGTTAAAATAGGGTGGAATTAATTGCCCCCTCTTCATCAGGGCTCGCGAGCTCCGCCTCGGATGCTGATTGGATAATGGCTTCACCCCTTTCATTAAAATGAAAGGGTTATGGAGATTTTTTAGTGACCCCCACCCTTCCTTCTAAAGTACGCTAGACCTTAAATTTACATTAGGGCATGAGGTATACATGTAGCGTTTTAACACGCTGTTTGGCCCCGCCTCACGCACAGGATTTGTTGGGATAGGGTTAGATTAAAAAATATGTGTCCCTTGTATAAGTTACCCTTGCATCGGTTTCAGAATTCGAAAGGGTTGGGGTTTATTGCGAGGCCAATCAAATATGGCGAAAGGGGGGAAGTGAAATTACTCGCCGTCAAGAACAACTGTCTATTTTTTAGACTATATAGATATATAAGTAAGTTTTATAAGCGATTTGTATATTCCATTTTTAAAAAATGCCTTTTTCATAGAGACGAATAATTTAACCAGTGCTTGTCTTCTTCGTTTTATATCTTCGTTCTTATATCTTCTTCGTTTTTGAGTTTTTTGCCCTGCAAAAAAAATTGTAAGAACAGAAACAAGTGATACACGGAGGGTGCTAGGTCCGGGGAGTATGGTGGATGCAATAGAATTTTCCAGCCTAGCTCTGCGAGTTTCTGACGAGTCCCCAAAGCAGTATGGAGCCTAGCATTATCATGAAGCAGTATGATGTCCTTCCTATTGAACATCACCGGCCTCTTTTCTTGGAGTGCTGTTTTTAATTTATCCAATTGCTGACATTACCTCTCCGAATTTAGCTTTTTGTTCGGTTTCAACATCTCAATATCTATTGGTCCTCGAATGTTCCACCATATACACAACATTCTCCTATTCGTGCCCAACTGCGGTTTAGAGGTGGAAAAGGCAGGTTTTCCGGATTCACAATATGCTCTTCTTCTTAAGATGTTTTCATAGGTAATCTATTTTTCATTACCAGTAATCATCCGGTCCAAGAGGGTTCGATTTTGTTTCGTGCTAGCAGAGATATGCATATGATGACTTGATGATTCAAATTCTTCTCATTTTACTCATGTGGCACCCATCTGGAATATTTCCACAGCAATCCTTGTTTCCGAATATGGTCCGAAATGGTTTGTTGAGCTGAATCAAGCCTCTCTGCAATCTCCGATGTTGTCAAAAAAGGATTTTGATTTACTCATATACAATAAATTAATTTAAAAAAAAACAGTTGGAAGTTGCATAAAATTCTGTATAAAAAAGCCAGCTTGGAATCCCAAAAAAAAGTAAATTAGATAGTTTTCGACTAGCGATGGTGTTCCATTGAATTTTACTCAAGTCGAATTTCAAACGTAAAAATAATAGACATTAAAATATGTAGTATGTTAAATGGTTTTTAATTCTGAAGTAAATATTTGTTATAATCATTCTGTATGATGTGTTTTCATCATCTGTGCAATTGGTGATTCTTGCGCTTTGTATGATGAGGTTGTTTTTCATATAAACATATTCAGGTAAAATGGAATCGTTTTTTATTTATTTTCTTCATAAATTTTATAATAACATACAAGTGTATATTAAATGAGTTAGGGTACCCTTAAAGATCTCTTAATGTCTAAGTCCACAGTTTAATTTTTTTAAGTTATTTTGGTAATTCTTTAAATTGATCTAATTCATTCAATTCATTTTTTTTTTTTTTGTAAATTGTACTTCTTTAATCTCACGTAATTCGTGGTTTGTAGTACAATATCATTTTCCAATAGCTTAATTATATTTTATTTCCAATAGCTGAAAGCATATTCATTGTCGATTTCCAGATTATGTTGATTAGCAAATTGTACAATAATATTTACTATATCTTCTACTTCCTAATCTCTTTTAAGAGTTTGTTTGATATGGCATTTATTCATGATTTTTTTTTTAATTCATACGATGTTTTATATTGGGTACCCTAAGTTTTTGATTTTTCTCGAATAACTCACTTAATACAAGTTCTACATATCACAAACTTTTTGTATTTGTCTAAAAACGTCTAAAGAATATATATATTGTATGTAATCATTGACATTTATTGTCCGCAATTGCGAAAAAAAAATAAAAACAACAATATTCGCTTCTGTAACCACGGGCGCGATGTTTTTTCTCGCTTGCATCCACTACAATATGTCACGTGCGAGTGAAACGTATACTAGTGACATGTGCCGCAAGAATTGAGCAATCAGTCTATCGGCGGCGTGTCCTTAATCTGTGGCGGGACATCGCCGGGTGTTCGTGTCATTTACGCGTCATAGTGATTGTCAGAAAAATCCAAAATACTTGACATGAAATGGGTAAATAGGCAGTGGTAGATTATGTATTAAATAAAATTTTATCAACGATCATGAAATACTTTTACATATATATTTTCATTGTCATTGTAGTGGAAAATTATTTTTAGATTAAATGCATTGATTAATCATCAATTTAAGATTGCATACTTTTTTAAATTTATTTTTCACCATCTATCATACTGTTGTCACATGTTGCTATTTGAAAGCAATATGTATCGGAAAGGCGATTCCTGTGTTCTATTTTAATTATATTTTACTGTGACAATATTATTTCGCAGGGATTAGATGATAAAAATAGATTATTTTGGATATATTTGGATCCTTCAAAGTATTCAAAGTCATATGTCACTTTAAATGTCCACATATCTAAATTGTTTATTTCATAAGGATTTCTCAATACATGTAAAACAGTCTAATTCTTATTGAATTCAGAAGATGTCTATTTAATTCGTCTTTAATTGGTTATTGTGGTATCTTTTTGACTGGTAAATTTAATTTATTCAACTCTTAACAAATATTTTTCTTATAGATAAAAAAATGTTGATACTATTGTGATTTTAGTAGTGGCATGCAAAGGTTAAGTTAACTTTCAATGATTCAAAGAATTGTCGATTATATAAATTTATAATTTGTGATATCTCCATGGAGAGGCATGGAGTTTGATCTCTGATTCTTCAAGATTTTCTTTAAATAATAGTCGGAATCGATTTTTTTTCTTTATTTCTTAATTTTTCATCCCGATTTCTCGCTGAACGTTATGCGATTCCCCTCATTTCTGTTTACTCATTCCTCGTTTATACAAAGGTACATTTTACACCTTGTAATTCGTACGTGGTAACGCGTGATTCCAGATTCGGAGTAGAGATTACAAGCTCATTGTATCCGAGTTTTGTATGGAGATTGTCGACAGGTTCAGATTTCGAACTCCCGGCGTACAAAGCGGGATTAATGATTTACACGGGCGATGAAAAATTTTATGTGCCATTCTCGTTTTGTGTCTTTATTAGTAACGGGTGCGTGCGATCTCGCGATAAATTTATTGCAAAAAAAAATCGAAACCAAAATTATCCACAAAAAAATGGCGTGTTGAACGAAGAGTGAAAAGAAATTTGTAAGCGTTTGAATGCGAATTTTAATTAAATAATTTATTTAACATGCGTTTACGTTTTATAAATAATTAATAATAATATAAAATGCTGCAAAATTAAGCTCTGTGTGAACTATTCTACCCCCATATGTTTGTCAATATTTCACTTTTACTTTTAAAATTTATCTCAATATAAAAAAGATGCTGCCTTGAACCCTTTTAAGTGATGATAAACCTTTTCCAATGCGATAAATTCACAATGAATAAATATGTTACAGATTTGTTGATACAATCTCATTTAAAAATACCACTAATTTCATAGGAATAAAATATTTATTGGGGAGTTGTCGTCGATTTGAGCATTGATACATCATATCTTGAATTAAATTTAGGATAATAAGGGTTCAAAACCGATGGTTGAACCCATTTGACCACGATGGCAACAGTTGTTCATCTTCCGCCTTCGAACCGTAGCCGATACGGGGGAGGACCTGGAGAGCAGGTAGTCGCAGAAGTACGTGTGTCGACTCCATTCAAACACGATCCGCGCAAAAAATTGCATCTTCCTGCTAAAACCAATCTACATGTCCCTTTCGCATACAAAGGAATGATCAATATGTTCGAAAACAAACCCGGGTACAATTTAATGTCGGAGAACCGCGGCGTTTTGTTCTGTCGATCCATCGGGATTTTTTTTTGCCGGTGTTGTGTTTCTTCGATTTGAACTAAATATTTTTTTCAACGCTTCCTATGGTCCAATATTGCGTTACATATAGGCGAATTTAATTTGATCCCGTGTCTAACGAGTGTAAACAAGAGGATGCTGACTTCTGGTTATTAATTTCGGAAACCGATGTTTTATAAATTAGCGTGACGAGGAGATACGATCTTTTTGTTTGCAAAATGTCTTGTAACTATGCCGCACTCTGCTCTATGAAAGGATGCATGCGAATACTTTCAATTTCTAAAGGAGGCATAAATATCGAATGGGTTGAAATAAATCAAACAATACCCAAATCACTTTCAATAGAATGCCTTTCATCTCCCGAACGAAAGTAAAACTACACATTTGTAAACGAGTTGCAGAATTACTGCCCGCGTTGCATTTTATTTGCATGGTTACAGATAGCACTTGCACTTTCTACCTGCGGCTCGACAACCATTTTGTGAAGAAAAAAAGCTCCTCTTCTTTTAATGAATCCGTTCCATAGGAATGCATTTGCTTTACCTGTCCCGACCATTTTTGCACAAAACTGCATCGGCTTGTTGTTCGGTCTACTCCTTTGTTGTATTGATGGTGGATCCCTATGGGATCTACTTATATTACGTTGCAAAAAATATCTTTACCCATTTTTACATAATACCAATTCACAATACATATTTTATCGCGAAACGTATTTATTATTTATATATATTTTTATGTGCGCATCCAGATTTTATGTTGCATCATTGCGCTATAGAAAACGAAAGTTCGCGAAAAAAAATCTCCGACAATAACTTGGAATTCAACATATCAAATCTACGGAAATCTATTAACAATCAATTTATAACTATTTTTATATATAAAAATCTATATTAAATCCTATGATAAAATGTATTGAATATGAATCAATATTTATTTTAAAAAAATATTTAAAATAAAAAATTCAATTATTTATTTATATTCATTCCTCGTTTTACGCGGTAGTTAGATGAGATGAAACCGCATAAATACAAAATATACACACAAATTGAAAGGATAAGTTCCAAAAAACCGCGTAGAAATCATGATATTCGGTAATATAATATATAACATTATAAAAATATTTTTATTCGGAATTTTTCTTCTCCTTAGTTGGTTCCAAGGTGCTATAATTTATCTGTGGAATTATTACTTATTTATGATTCCTATGAAGAATAATTTACTCTGATTATTTTTGTTAGAAAATCAGTAACTAAACCTTGATAACAATTTTTAGCCATTTCTTTATAAATATCTTCGTCGAATTTTTGGAAAGCGTTTTAAATTTGGTGAATACTTAGCACCACATTTTCAGTTTTCTGTTTCTTCGATAATGTTCTTAGAATTAGAAAAATCTGACTCTCCGAATCAATAGATTTTTAAAACTTGCTACAAAATTCCAACTAGATCGTTTTCGGTTATTTAATTTTCGCCGAATAAATCTTCAATATCACGATTATTAAAATATTAGAAAACATTTCCTAATTAAGTGATCCATCACGGCGGCTCGAAACCAACGGCGTCGTCCGAAGGGGGTCTATTTATAACGGAAAATAGACCCAATCATTTCAAGTCACGATATTGATTGAATTCTTCATCAATATCTTGACTTAAAATGCTAATAAATGGATTATTCTAAGAATAAAAATAGTTAGTCATGATACGCTTCATAATTTGGTGGATATTTTGGATTTTTCTATTAATCACGTCTCGCCGTAGACTGAGGACACGCCGCTGGTAGACCGACCACCGAATTCTCGCGACACGTGCCACTAGTATACGTTCCACTAGCACTTGGTACCTCGTACCGGATGCAAGTGAGAAAACATCGCGTCCGTGGCTACAGAAGCAAATATTGTTGTTATTATTTTTTTTTACGCAATTGCGGACAATAAAGATCAATGATTATTTATAATATTTATTCTTTAGACGTTTTTAGACAAATATAAAAAGTTTGTGATATGTAGAATTTATATTAAAAGAGTTTTTCGAAAAAAATCAAAAACTTGGGGTCCTAAATAGGCCCCATCGCCACGATTAATTCTGCATGCAATTTCTTCATCTCTTGACGGAACATTATTTCCTCTAATAAATATTTATGGTCATAATGATCTCCAATAAGCAATTCATGATATGTTTTTTGCATCCTTGCACGCCGAAGACAATACAAAATAAAATAAAATATTATTTAGTTTCTGTTTTTTACGGATTTTTTTAGCCCAAAAATATACTTCAATATAATTTGACGATGTTATTAAGTGATTTTAAGTAATTATAAACCAAAGTAATTGTTCGAGCATTTATTTCGTTCATCCGATATATTTTTAAAAGAATTTTGAAACCCATGATGCAATCATCTAAATATACCACCCAAAAAAAATTGACCCATACCTGAATTCTCAGAAGCTTATGAAGGGTTACATGATAGATTTGATTCTATGATTACGGACGGACGGTCACGCAAAATAAAGGATGGCAGAAATCTTTTTGATTTTTACCTGAAATGCATTCTTTTGAAAGTGAAATGCGCGAATGGACCCCGGGTATCGGGTTACCCTGGGAACTTTTGGGAATTTAGAATCGATTCGTTATTTGGTTATTGTGCAAGAGACGTGTGTAGGTGTTTGCACTATACATTTACATTGCGAATATGAAAAACATGGAATGGAATGGTGGCACGTGGTGATAATAACAAACCGAAATCCTTTAGTCATTAATTAAAATAACAGCGTGACATATTTCGCATCCTGCGACGACTGCGGAAGCAAAACTCCTAATGCAAAAGGGTGACAGCGAAGATTCTTGCACATTTGGAATCCACACTTCGCCGGATGTCATGAATTTGTGTCAGCTCTCAAAAACACATGCTCGATCCGCGAAATAATATTATTTTCGAAACGTATACTCCACGTCACTGGAAATAATAAATTCATAACAATGATGCAAAACCATTCGGTTATGCAACAATCGAAACCTTTCCCAAGGTCCATAACTCTCAAACAAATAATGGCGGGTTCGCAAAAAGCTCCTTTATTTGAATAAATTTTGAAATCTGCCATTTTTACATACATTTCGGAATGGGGGAATGAAGTGGAACCCAAACGCGTTGATACAAGGACCGGATGCGGAACCGAATCTCACCCCTACATTCTGATAAAACTTGTTTATACAATATATACACGAAATATTATTATTAATTAATATATATTTTTAATATATTATTAATTAAATAGCACAATCTCTAAACTATTACAGCTTGCTCTCAATTACTGACATGAGGAGAAAGGATCCAGCGATCTTATCTTCGAGGCGAGGTCTTAATTATTAAATATCGAATGTTCTGCTCTTTTTTAAACGTCTCTTCGTACTTAAAATTTCTTCTCTCAACTCTGATGCCAGTTTGTTGAGATGATTTTTTAGTCTTAGGTTATATTTTATATGTAGAAGTCGATTTGTTCTAGCACAGAGGGGGACTTTGAATTCATTTCTGATTACGTCGTTAGGCACAAATCAAGATGCATCCGTGATCATGCACTTTCATAATCGAGGATTTTGCTGTGCCCCAGATTTGAATACTATATGTCCAGTTTAGACTTAATATGGATTTACAGATAAGCAGTTTATTATTTAGCCATAATTCTGAGTGTGGTCCGTCGAGCCATTATATGTTTTTTAAAGTTTATACGGCCATCTAAACACATTCCCAGGTATTTAACTGAGTCTATGGCAGTAGCCTACCATCGATGCTTACAGGAGAGCAGTTTCCCTTTCTTAGGGTGAAAGTTATATGGACTGACTTGGTTTGATTTAGCATAATTTTCCACATTTTTAGCCAACGGTCAATACCTATAATGCCTTCAAGACTCTCTTGAAGCATTTCGGATGCTTTGTCTGGATCCATGTGTGTTGCCAGGAGTGCCGTATCGTTTGCATAGGTGGCGATTGGGGTGTCTTTGGTGTTGGGCATATCAGCAGTGTATAGTAAATACAGGGTTGGACCAATTACGCTTCCCTGTGGTACTCCAGAGTTAATCGGATACAAGATTATATAAAAATGATGAGGAAGATTTTTCTTAATTTTGTACAGTAGTCCTTCATACCAGATCCTGTCGAAGGCCTGGGTCATATCAAGGAATCCCCCATAGCTATACCTTTTTTCCTCCAGGTCGTTGTATATTTTTTCAAAAATTCTGCGAATTTGATTGACAGTTAAAGACTCTCTTTCGGAAATCGAATTGATGCTATGGAATGATATTATTTTTTGTTGGGAATCATAATTATCTTAACTACTTTCCACTGATCCGGATAATATCCTAGCCTGAGTACAGCTCTAAATATGTAGGTTATTAGCTGTATGCACCTTACCGTAGCTTCCTTTAACAGTTTTCCAATAGTTAAATCTTAACATGGAGAGCCTTTTATGGATTCAGCTTATTTTTTATTTTCATTTTGACCTGATTTAATTTCTCATTCAGGCAAGGTGTTTTAAGAAATTTTGATATCTCTGCCTCATCTGCTGAGTTCGAGGTCACATCGTGTGGTTTGGTTAAACACCGTTTTCAGATGTTCTCCATTAGAATCTCTAATTGGTGTTTTTATATTAATATATATATTTAATATTAAATTCAGCTCGATGCAGACATTATACGTTCATTATCCAAGGCGGAAATTATTAAATTTAAAATGCAATCGATATTCTGTGAAGAGATCCGATCGCAAATTAAATTTTCGATTATTGAAATGAAAATGGAAGCAGATACACACACACAAATTGCATATTATAATAATTAAAAATTATTTACTAACCACAATAATATCATTATTAATACGGGTGTATATACCGGTTTATTTAATTATGATCAATGAATATTTAAATATGTTTTCATACTACGTCGTTCATTCATTATGACAATATTAATTAATTTATTTCGCAATAAAATTTTATTGCTTTAACTCATATGGTCATAATTTAAAATAATATTGTGTGGGTATATCTTTATATTCCGAAGACTGTACGAAGCTTTTCAAAGATTAAACTTTTTAGCAGTATCTCCTTTCATAAAGTATTTTAGGTTCTCAGTTTCTAATTGAAAAGTCATTAATTTTAATAGCGTGTTGTTGGTTGCCTTGCCAATGCTAATGATGCTCGGTACCAAGTTCGAAGCGTGGGGGGATCGAAATAAGTTGTCGGAAAAATATAATGTCGATATGAAAATTGCGCCGAGAAAAATTGCCGGAAAACCGTCTGTCTCTTATATTTTTATTCGCACCTTTGCAAATTCGCGAGGTGTGTTTGAAGTGTTCATTTAATCGGATGTCCGATATGGAATTGATATAGGAAGATTATATAAAATAATGAAATATTGCAAGAATCTGCAAGTGACGTAGCTCCGGATGGCAGAGGTGATTTGGAACCCAGTTGGGGGGCAGTATCAGTTGAATAAGATTCCACTGGGGTCATTCAGCTGCCCCGAGATCGCGAAAGGGATACGTTCAGATCTGCTAACCAAAAAAATCTGTACATTCTTTCAAAGGATTAATCCGAAAATCTTTAAAAATAATAAATTCGGTAGCGTCAAATCCTTATATAGACATTTTTATTACGTGTATATATATATTTTTTTTTTTGTTATTTATTTACAAAACGGACGGGTGTTATATAAATAAAAGATTTCTTAGCTGTGTATGAAAAGGATGGGAAGGAGATTGAAATATACAGAATGGACAAGGATTGACCCAATCTAGGAAGTGTCACATACCAGGTAAACAACATTGATGGCCCGAAGGTATTATTCGCTGAATAAAATATTATCATTTAAAAAAATTTTATCCTATAAAATGAGACATAATCGTATTATTGCGAATTCTATTTTATATATATTTTTTATCTATATTTAATATTTGATATTATACGTTGGTTGACATAGATCATCACAAGCCATTAATAAACCCTTCAATTTGCTACCTTTAAATCATGACAACGTGAAATATACGTATTTAACACTACAATGGACCTAAACATCGATGTACATGATTCTGTACTATAAAATTAGCACATACAATAAAGTCGAATCAAATGACAATAAAGTGCTCCCAAAAGAATGATAAAACTGAATAATTGTGTTCATATAAAAAAGACAAATTGCAACCATTATAGAGGAATAACTATCTTTAATAATCATCGTAATTTCCATTATATATCTTCATTAAACTGATTGCCTGAGACTTCATACAAGCAAAAGAAAATCTTTGGTATCGGAAATCCATTAAAAATTATTAATAATTTTGGATGGAATTCTTTGTCATATCAAAATTGGGACCAGAAATACGTTGTCGGCGGTGATCTGTGACATCGTATTGAAGATGATTACTAGTATGGTAAATACTGTCAAACCAGCGGTGGCCAACCTTTGGCACATTCGCTAAACGTGGCGATTAGAATGACACATACTGACCAGTTTGGAGTTATTTCATGGCAAAACGAAAGAAACGGACATATTTTAATTAGCAAAATCATGCCTATAAAATCTAAAACTAGATTATAATAAACTCGTCAGTGTGTGCACTGACGAGTTTACTGACGGGAACGCCGTTACTGATAAGATTTTTCTCATGGCTGGAAATATTAGTCCACCACATCTAACAAATGTTAAGATCGCGTTTTGGAGCACAACTCTAAGATTGAGTTATACAAAATTAAAATTAATGCGATCTTAAACCAGCGCGAAGAAGATGAATGAGGTAGATATACCACATCGAAAGAATGGAGAAGAATCGCAGCCAATAGCTACTGATGCTGTTGGCAATGTAGCAAAGCCTAGTGACATTTAAAATCGGTTGCGTTGATAAGATAATTAGATGTTTATAGTTTCCAATATTAAAATATGTTGTAATAGAATCAGAAATGGTCTGTGTAACAAATTCTTACAATAACAACCTTTCATTCATTAAAAATATGGCAAAGGCTACGAGTCGGCTAATAGCAATGGTCAGAAGAAGAATAGTGGTGCTTCCACAGATTATTGTGAGATAAGCGTTTCTAGATCTTCCATTCGAAAGTATGTAAAGGCCAAGAGAAGGAAGCCTTTTTATAGCAAAAACCGCATATATGTGGAGATGGTCAACGTGAGATAGTATGTTTCCTAGGCTCTAATTCTTTCAAGTGTGAGCTTGGAAAAAAACACCTCTTAGTATCTCTGTTGATCTGTGATATACGGTGTTAGGTTTATAGCTCCCTAGCCATCGAATGGTAATTGCTAGGATAGTACATTCAACTGTTTTACTTCTCAATACAACTCCTTACGTCGTAGTGGCATCTAGGAAACTCGTTTATATGGATACAATGCCACAACAAACGACGTTCACTAAGTTGTGCTACGTGGTCTGCACGGCCTAAAGAGGAATTTGTCCCTCTCAAAGGTAGAGGGTCAACCCGTACCCTAGAAATTTACTGTTGTTCTTGGTGTGTTCTTGAAGGGCGGATGCAACTCCAACAACGTATTATTGCGATTTTTTTACATTAGAAAATTGCATATTATATTAGTTCGATTGCGACACATGGATTTCAGTTACGACATTTTACGCCTGACAAGACGTTGGACAACATGTATGGACATCGGCAAGGAGTGACACGCAAGGGTGCACGTGTCCAAAAATGTCCATTGTCAAATGTCTTTTGTTGGCGATCTTTTATTATCAGAATTATTTGAAGCATCTTAAATTTCCTTTCAGGAGATTTGGATAGAAAGCATGTCTACAAGGATCAAAAAAATATATATTTGTATCGAATTCAGCTACACAATTAATATAATTCGTATTGAAACCGGACTAATTTTTATATTTTAATCAACCTCTACAAATTACTAAATATAACTGTAGAATATATATTTTTTTAAATTTTGGGTGTTTCAATGAATACATAAAATATTACAATAATCTTTGTAAAATTTTGGTAAACCAGTTTTATATACAATACTGTCAAAAATTAGCGATATCAAAAACGATACAACATTGACGACGGTTGCTGCAACTGCAACACAATCAGGAAGGCTTGCATCCTGCTTTGATACAACAACGGTCAATTCTTTGCATTATTTATATGTTTTTATACCAATTTTTTTTCATCCACCGGTCATGTGGAAGTATACAAAGGTTCCCTCATTGTATTTGATACACCCGGACCTTTAAAATACGCAAAATAAATATATTGCGGAAGGGGAGGACTCACATGGCTCCGATTAACGATTTATGCAGGCACCAAATTTTTTTTTGATTGCTCTATGAATGATAAAAAAAAATTAAAAACGCAGAATTAAAATTAAATGTTATATATTTATAATGAAATGTATGAAGGATGTTTTTTTAAAATATTAAATTTCGTACGGCAAGTGTAATTCAATAGAATCAGACTCGGGGATATTGTCTTTCATAGAAATCCAAGTATCTTACATCCGGTAATCTTAGACCCCGGCCGGAGAGATAACGTGACGAATCGGCCAGGTCCATAACGATACAAAACATTTTAATTGAAATCGTCCGCGGCCGTTGATAATAATAATAAATTATTTTCGGGATCAAAAATCTCGAAAAAAAATCAGTTTTTATATATTTGGCAGATAAACAAGTTTTTGCATTGTCGGAGGATGTTTCATTTTTATCCAGATGCACCCTTGTGTATCCTTTAGGGTCAGCGCCATTGTTCGGCGCAATCTCTCTCCACCGGTCATTTGGTGTTTGGCCAGGTACGATTTTTGTAAAAAATTGGGTCACTGTGACCAATGGATGTGCGTCATAAAAAAATGTTAAAAAAAAGCATCAACGGCCGAAATTCACAAATATTATCGTTTGAGCACATCGCTCGTGGCCATTGTCGGATAATCGAATTTAAAAAAATGCATTAATGCAGTTTTGTATGCGTCTGCATTATCGCGGCGACATCTGTCCGTTTTTTTACCACTATAAACTTGTGCTGAAGTTTATCGGCCCTTTTTTTCAAGAGGCCAGGGAAATATACAATAATATTTATTGCTTTGTAAGCGTGCTGTATACAATGAAAATAAAAATATGCAAAATTGCAAAATTAAACACATTTTCATTTATTTAGAAAATTATCATTCATATCTAAGTAAAGGGCGGTTGATATTTTTGAATAATCTTGAACTTGGGACCATGGAGCCAATTACTGTGGGGGTCAGAGGACATTTGTGAACACAGTATTTTTGTATGGAGTCAAAATTTGAACCTTAAAAAATATGGACACTGAGTAACTTATGATAACATAAAGAAAATACAAAGTTTGATTAGAATAACATAAAAATAATTTATCATCATTAATTGAAATTAAATAAATAATTTGCAATTCCGGAATAGCTGTCGCCAGTCTTTTTCTCGTTCTCTCTAGGACAGTAAATCCAGTCCATTATTTGTGGACGTCCTCTTGTTTCTCCCACAGAGGGATCAAGTTAATCATTGGGTTTTGAACACGGGTCTCCTCCATGATTTGTCTTAATTCACAAGCGTTTCAGTTGCAGTACTACTTTTGATTCTGTTCCATCCAGGTTTTATTATTTTTGGAGAGTTCATGAGGGACCCATCCAGCCACTTTCCATAAATTTACGAGTTTTTGAGACTAAGAACAAGGGTTGAATGGTCCACATTAAAGTCTTCGGCCAGCATTCGAGTTGTCAAGCTTTCGTCCTTTTCCACGGCTTCCAAAAGTGCCTGGAAAATTCGATGGTCAATCTCTTCCTGGCTTATTTTACAAGCCAGGAAGAGATGTTGCCAGATTTGATGACCAAAACGCCAGATGCAGATGCACCAACCTAATAGTTTCGAATAAAGATCTGCCCCAAATCCCCTGTCTCAAAGATAGTCTCAAGATATTAAATGAAATAATAGTTCTCAATAATTTGAATTTTGCGACAGTATAAGACTAATATGAAATATCAATGGAAATTATTTAAGAAAAATGGGGAGATCCGTATTATTTCTATTAAAATACAAATTAAAAATAAAACTTTACCTGATTTTTCAAACTTATCGAGCTCATATTATCCTTTATTTTATAAACATTCGACTTTTATACGATTTTTAAATAATACTACCCAATAAAAGAATATATTTTTATACTAATTATTTGCTCTTATACTTTTTCCCAGAAATTTACATATTTGTATACGATTTTTTTACTTGCCAATGGGACCTCAAATTTTCTCGAAAACTCTTTTAATATATTGTTTGTCTAAAAAAGTATAAAGAATAAATATTCTAAGTAATCATTATTATTTATTGTCTACAATTGCGAAAAAAAATAAAAACAGCAATATTCACGGGCGCGACTTGAGTGAAAGCTGTGAAAGATCAGTTAATTTCGCTCGTAGTTAAGTCCCGGTGATCATTGACGCAAAGGGGATATAATTTTATGCCAAAATAGCCGATGACCAATAGGTAAAAAAGTAAAGAAAATGGTAAATTTATCAATTAACAGCTGTTTTAATTCACTGGAGCTAGTAATTTGCTAAGAGTATGAAACAGTATTAACTCAAATATTATCCCAACCTATAACGATCTTTAAAATTGTAAAAAGAAGTGCGATTTTCTATCCCACAATGTTTTTTGAATTTGGGGAATCTTCAATTCTTCAATAAAATCCATGACTTTTAGCACGGTTTTTTGTGGAACGTATATATCATGTAAAAAAGAATGTACTCTAATCATTGTCGATTTATTTTTAACTTATTTTCTTATGAAGCTCTGTGTTTTTTTCCCTCCATTTAATATACTAAGAATATATTACGTTGGGCCAGTTTATAGTGGGATGAGTTTTAGTCGATCGCTTAGAGAAATTATGTCTAAATTTAGAAATTTATTGACGTTTCAAGAATTAATACCTAGTATAATTCGATGAATAAATTATATATTAAAATAAATTTATATTTTAAAGATTTTCACATGATAAAGTTTGACTGTCGCTGCTTAGCGACCTCAGGAATAAAGCGCCCGGCTCACCGCACAATAAAAATGCACGGCGTAAAGATTATTTCCGTGGTACTGGCTTTCAATTTCGTTTCTTGACATTCTTTCAATAGCCGAAAACAGCCATGAATATGTATGAGAAATTCGATCCAAATTATAATTATATAGACCGGTTGCCAGTTCCGGTCGGTTGATCACCTTACATCGGGGATGCAAAAAAAAATGCATCTGTAGCAGCGTTCCGGCTACCCCCCGGGTTCCGTGTCCACCAATGCAAAATTGTTATGCATTATTCGACATAATCACTTCAGTAACGAATTTTCTCGATGAGATTCGATTTTTTTTCGCTGAGAATCGTTAAAATTTGGGGAACGCGATTGTAAAACTGCAATGAATATCAATTAAATATTAATTTAAAATAAATATCAAACGTTAATGGATGTTATTATAATATCGTAGAATCGATTTGCGAATTGCAATAATATTATGAGACAAATTTTAATGAATGAAGCGTCGAGTCGTGGATATTTTGTGGAATTTTATTTATTTATCATAGCTCCCACGGTTTGACTAGCAATATTTCTAGCAAAATTCGTGTTTTTTTCACCGGTGATTAACATATGAGACCCTCCTTGCTTGCATTTAAAATATTTCCATAAGTATAAATTCGGTTGGCTAACGACGAATTGCGGTTCCTGCGCAATTCGCACATTGATTTAGTCGAGCAGATTTTTTTTTGACAAATGTCAGAAAGCAACCGGTATCAATCAATCTGCACAGAGTTCACATTTTGATATTTTCAATTGAAACTGGTTTCATTGTCCGCAACAAACGAGAAACGTAATGCAACAACTATTATTACTCGTATTATTATTGAGATGCGAATATTTCGCCGAAAATATTATAATACACGTTAGGCGGTATTAATTAAATTCGGTTAATCCCTCGCTGTTCTCAATTACGCTAATTGAAAATTGCGTAATATTTTTCCGGCCCTGTATCAGTCGTCACATATATACACGTTAACGAAAATCGTTAGCAACTAATTAGCATTCAATTAAGACGTATTAAAATTTCGCACTATCGTCGCGAAAATTTTAACAATGCGAATATAAAGATGCAAAATAAAAAAAATAATACGAGTCGTATTTCTTGTCCGTGCTGTACTTCCGTCTAATGTATCTCCGTCGTTTTAAATTTAATTCTTTATTACCGGGGGGGGTGGCTAAGACATTTGGTAGAGCAACTAATGGCGACATTATGCAATCGTAGAGTTATTCCCTGCTCATGAAAATGAATTTAACTGGAAGTTTTGTGATAAAGCCGCCATTAGCCGGTGTAACCTGTTCGTGAATTGACTACAATAGTTGGTGAGATAATTTTAAGTGGTGCTTTACAAGAAGACACGAATTTATTGCAATTGTCACACGCTTTCGTATATGAGTCGACGACGTTAACCCGTTGACGGACGTACTCTGCGTGCGATACAAGAGAAAATTTTAATAAGTAAAAAAAACAACATCACGAGAACATTTGCAAGGTAGTAGTTTATGGCACGCGATCTGTTGCGTTTTTTTTAAACGGGCTAGTTTTTTAGCTCACCCTAAAACACAGCTACCCCCTGCTAGTATTACTTTTTATTCAGCAGGTGTGTTCAAGTTATAAATTTACATAAATTAAATATCGTATTCAAATACATATTTACGAAAAATATCGCTTATTCATATATATTTCAAAATTAAGCAAAAATTAAAAATCGAACAAATATTCTATGCAATATGAATAGATTAATTTTAAAAACAATTCAGAATTTTTATCGCATTTTTTTTATTATTTTTAATTAATATCTATGTATTGATAAGCCCTGATATTCGGTACTGCTCCAGCACGCGCTAGGAGAGTCGCGCGTCGGGCAGGTGCCATTGGCTTCTAAAAAAATGGATAAAAAGAGTCTTAAAAAAAATCCCTCACAAAGGAAGTCCTACTTATTGTAAGGAGACACACTAAAAATAAATATTTTATTATTTCTGTACACAGGGGGAAATTTTACAGATTATCATTGTAAATATTCTAATGTTTATCTATTTTTAAAGAAAGATTATGTGCGACACGCTCACAAATATTCACAAGATAATTACCAAGATTCGGTTCATAATCAAATGGCACAAACAGTGGCTCACGTTTTTGTGAATGACTATAATGAGATATGTAAATACATGACAATCGTGCAAATCAAATTAAAACATAGATGAGATTAAAGATATTACTATGAATTGTTTATGTAACAATCGCTATCGTTAGAGAAGTTTTAATGTTTCTGCAATAAATAATATTATTAATTTGAATTTAATCGCTTGATACTATTAACATGTTGATTGGTGATTAAGTATACGTACGTAATACGATCGAGTATATATTATTAGGAGAAGTGAATCAATCTACGATACAAAGATTCTTGGGCTGAATTAATCAAATTGTCGCGATTTTTGTGGATAAGATGGAAAATGTGGAAAGAATCCTGTATGCCACAAACCTTTTTTATTTGTATAAAACAGCCTAAAGAATATATATAAATAATCATTGACCTTTTTCTTATCCACAAATGCGTAAAAAATATCAATATTCGCTTCTGTTACGGCACGGGCGCAGGTGCGAATGAAACCGTACTAGTGACACGTGCCATGAGAACATTAAGACGGCGGCGTGTTCTCATCACTTACGCTTTATATTAATTAGTAAAAATACTAAAATACCGACCAAGTTATGAAGCATATCATGAATAATTATTTTTATTCTTAGAATAATCTATTTTTTTTACAAAAAGTCAAGATATTGATGAATAATTCATCAATATCTTGTCTTAAAATGCTTGGGGTCTTTTTTCCATTGTAAATAGAACCTCTTCGAGTGACGCCGTTGGTTTCGAGACGCTGTGGCGGATCGGTTAAAAACAACAACACTATGATGCCTATTATTCCTAATCCCGAAGATGAAGAATTGACGAAAATACGATTTTCTAAATATGGAAGAGATTTAGAAAAAGTCGTCGCAGGAGCATACCGAACAATTTGTTTCAGATATGTTTCGAAAACTCGTATATTTATCATATCTCGTATGATAGCGAGCAACAAACTTATAATTAATTAATAGGTTAAAATATAATATTCAGATATAGATCAGATATCCTTCAAATAAATATTTTTTATTAAACATTCATTTAAAATAAATCGGAAACTGTAGGCCAGAAATAAGAAGAGAAATTGGGATAGCTAGAAACATTTGATGCATAGCTTGCTGCAAATTTTGTGGAACCTCGTTAAACAATTTTTCTCATATAAATTAATGTAAATCACGATAATGCGTTTAATGCCTAATAAAATACTCAAAAGGAGCGTAAATTAATTTTATCTTGTCTTCTATCGCGGAAAAAACTATCCTGGAATGCGAATTCCATTTGCAAAAAACAAATAAAAATCGAAATAATTAGTTTTGTACTAAAGGCTGTCTAGAGACAGTTTTTGTCTTTGTCGACGCCTCAAAACTTGGGAAAATGCGACACAGCAATATCATGAAATTTTTTTTTCAGTTTAACAGTTTCCCATGCTTCAGCATTTTTCTTATTGCACCAGAAGATTTTTGCTTTGCTGTTACCTCTTTCACTGACAAACCGTCCTCTACAACTTCTTGCCGTGGAACACAATGCATTGATCCTCCATCTGCACCTCGGTGGTCAGCTCTTAGCTGTGCTCTCCAACAAACTCATCGATACCATTCTTATCCATCTCTAGTCCCACGATCTTGGCCAAAGACATAATCTAGTTGATTACAGGCTCCACGAGTAATATCTCAAACTTCTCAAAGTCATATTCTTCCAAGAAGAAGTGAGAGGTCTCTTGATAAACCAGGCACAGACAGGCAATGATCTGGTAATGATATTTCCAAAACTATATGAAAATAGGACTCGTTCTCGGCGATTAACTCGATTCAATGATTTCACGTTTTATTTCTACGGTTATTTTCATTCTTTAATAGGCTTTTCCTTTCGGATTTCTTTTCGAGGACATTTTTACAAGTGTGGTTATTTTTAGGACAAAAAAAATCCTCAACTACATATCTCGAAATATAATGACGTTTTTGCTCTATTTGCGTACAATTTCTACAGTCCCATTTCATTTCAGTAACGTTTACACGATTTTTGCCCGATTAAAATTTTAATTAAAGGAGAATATAAAATTAGATTTTTTTTCTGATAACTGTACTAGTGAACTGCAACCCTTGAATATTATAATATAACGGTACAGATATTGGAGATCTAACTAAAAATTCATGACTAAGGCAGGGAGTGAAATTGAATAATTAACGATGAAAAATTGTTTTCGGAAAGCTGGAATCGACAAGGAACAGGAAGATGAAATAGAAGATATTGTAAGCAAAATATCAATGATGACTGGAAACTAATTTCTGACGAACTCCCTGAAGACCTAATTTCAGAATCACGAATAATAGTCTCCGATAATGAAGAGGTATACTCAATCCATCCAATTCCAACAAAAGAAGATGCTATAAGGCAGGGGTAAGCAACCTTTTTTTGCAACGGGCCATTTACAATTTAAAAATGTTGCGCGGGCCGCACGTAAGAAAATTATAATAATACAAAAAAA
>JAGXCT010037108.1:61486-108557 GCA_022495035.1 Philopotamus ludificatus | reverse complement strand
AAAGAGCCTCGCGGGCCGCATGCGGCCCGCGGGCCGCGGGTTGCTCACCCCTGCTATAAGGTATATATAGTGCCTTAAAAGCTATGTAAGTAGCATTGAAGACGTATAAGAAGGAACCTTTTAATCGATTTATAGCATCGAGAGAGAAAAACTCTCATCCAAGTTTTTCTCGTTTTTACGTTTTTTTGTCAAAATATCATAATAAGGATCCTGGAACAAAATAGCCACGAATTTTCGGGATAAAACAAGATCCTCGAAGACGAGATTGAAAATTAGATAACTAAATATTGGTATACAATTATTCGAATTGAATATAATTTTAATTAAATAAATTTTAATTAAATTATAACTCTACATAACGACTACACAGTCGATAAGATGATGGGTTCATTTTGGTTTGTTCTTCAATGCACTCTGCTCGACTTTGCTCAACATGTTTGTACTTAATCTCGATATTCCAAGAAATCTTCATCAAGAATATATAAAGACAGATCAAATAAATCAGACATGTCCAACTACGAGTTGATATCTTATATCTACTATCCATTATCAATATGGTACTTAATGATATGAAATTAAGTACCATCTCCATTGTTATTCTTTGGCATAAACCAGCGTACTAAATTAATGGAGAAAATTTATGCTGTTTTAGTATTCAATTAGTCAATCGACTCATTGAACATCCCTGAATGTAAACAGTACGTTATTATAAAAATCCCAACAGCATAAATTTAAGACACTACGTATCTTGCTCAGTGTCAGTTGCATTTAGAACACGTTTGCTCTTCCCATAACCACATGCAAAGTATAAATATTATATTATTCAATCAAATAATCTGCATTGTTCTAATAATAATATTTGTATAAAACATAAATCAGTGATTCTTTTATCTAACAAATTAACAATTGTTTTTATCATCTTCAGCCGTATCCAGTTTGCAAATTGCTTCCAAGGGCAATATAAAACTAGTTATAACACTGCATCTTTGATACAATAATATCAATCATTTCCAATACGCATCGGTTTTCGATTAGTAGCCGGGTAAATATATTTTCATTGAAAAAGTGCACTTTGATTGTGCCAAAGGCGTAGCCACGAGTGATGTAATATTGCATGAATGCCACACAAATTAGTATTATATAACAATATTTTGTTATGGTCTGGTAAATACAATGACTAATTTATTTTATTACATATTAACAAATATATTTTAATTAAAATTACAGGCAAAAAAATATTTTAAACAATATTAGTTATAGAATAATCATCAAATAAACACAATGCACTCTTGACAATTATTAAAAGTAGTTTAGCATATTTACATATTTTGCATATTTGAGTTAGTGACCAGAAATAAGTCCGTTTGGTCGACAGAAGTCGACGTTTCGACTACCTGATCTAGAGCAATGTATATTGTATTCAAAATGTATTCATACTAGATAAACTTAGTCTTGAGAATAATTTTATTGTTTGAAAATATGTCCAAAAATATGAGTATATTTCTATGCGTGTTAAATCAAGAAAATATTATTTATTATTTTTAGCTTTGCGAATCAAAAATCATTTAACCGCATGCAATTATAATTTTTCTTAATCATTCTATTATTCTAATTAATAAGCATACATGTACAGTTTTCAGGAAATGTATTCTATATATCTCTTCTTTAAATAATTTAAAACGTTACTCGTGTAGCCGATAATAATTGTTTTGAATTTAAAACCATGAAGACAAATTATAAAAATATGTAAAATATATTTAATAAGACTGATTATATTTTTATTTAATCGAATTTTGGACAGGAATACTCTTAAAACAATTTGCTTAATTAATTAATAGTTTTCTTTTTGCACAAATACGATGATAGAAATTATACAAGGTATCTTTATTGCTATTTGTAATATTTTGAAGGATAATGAAATTGATCTAATATTTTTCTTAACTTCTCTTTTTCTGGAATATATAAATGTACTGATATAAAGGGTTTCTCACAAAATTAAGAAACACGATAAGCACAACAAATTTTGTATTATGTATTTATTCGATCACATATTTTTAGAATTTCCTCCTTTTCTTTTTTTCTTTCTATCCCTAAAGGAGTTTTTTTTTCGGAATGTTTTATCTTTGTATACTTATTTATTTAAAAATTTGTATTTAATTTTATAATTTCCATTATTAACATTTTTGAGTTGCCTGATTATACGATGGTCCTTTTACGTTTGATAATGTTGATTATAATATTGACGGTTGTGAAAGTTAATGAACGATTATTAATAGCAATTCCTTCAGAATTTTGAAAAATGGCCAAACAATTATGGAAATAGTGATGATATAGACATTGGCGAAAACAATTCGATCGGCAATGAATCAAATAGTGGAAGTGAAATTTTCCCTCTCACACGAAAGAAATGTGCATCCTCTAGCGATGAGACAGACGATGATGAGAATTCAACCTCAATTATTAGAACAAATAGAAAATAAGCTAAAAAGAAACTAAAAATCATTGATTCATGTGTAATTTGTAGATAAACTACTTATTCGACCGGTTGGAAGTCACAGAGAAAGATTAATAAGAGATTCAGTGGATCCAGAGCGGCAATTAAATCACCTCAATCTACATCTGATAGGGAACATATATAGATCATTCATTCATCATCGCTATCACTTACGATTCCATATATTCGACTCTTTTTCGAGATCGGTTGTGAGTTTTCATGATCAGAGGACTCTGGATTATTTTGGGATTTAACCTTTAAAAATTTTGTAATAATAAGCGATTGTCTGCTTTTAGCGTATAAATCTTACGTATATCGTTATAATGGCCAAGATCTGTTGTAATTCTCTCTTGAACTTCAAACTTCTTTCCATTATAGGATAATTTTCTATAAAAAAATGTTCTAATTTATCAGCCAATCCCATGCCGTCATTTATTGTATTTAATGTGAAACGCTACTAGCTACTTCACTGCAACTGCTTTCCGAGTCATTGATTATCGTAAGTTCATCCAACATTTCGACCAATTATTTTTCATTCGACGGGCGATCCTCCAATATTTCTTCGATATCTTGAATATCCATATCAAATCCTTCTCCACGCCAAATGTTAATTATCTTTTGGTATTCAACTTCTATTGGTGGGACAACATTTTCTGCAGGGACTAATTCTGGCCACAGCTTTTTCTAGAAAGAATTTAAAGTCGATCGATTTATTTATTTAACAGATGCAGAAACAATATCGACACAATTTGGAATAGAAAATTTTTTACAAGCTTGTGTGACTTACATTTTCATCTCGATCGTTATTTTTTCGACGAATATAATCCGCTTTAAATCTTGAAATTATTCCTTGGTTCAAAGGCTGGATTATAGACGTAGGGTTTGGTGGCAAAAATAATATTTCAACATTAGGATGTTTTAAATCGCATTGTCCAGGATCAATAATATTTTAAAATCAAGATTCTTTTTCTTCATATAAGCTTCTGCATCAGGCATAAAACATTTGTAAAACCAATCCTTAAAAATAATACTTGTGGTCCGAGCCTTTTTATTGGTTCTCCAATGAACAGGTAAATTCATTTTTAAAGATCGATTAATAAACAATGGCTTCATTATGAATTCTACCGAAGAATTAGAGCATAAGAGTGAAGATATTCTTTCTTTCGCCATCTTATCGCCATCGCTTTTTGATATGTATGTTCGATGAGGCATCCTTTTCCAGGACAATCCCGTTTCGACCGCATTAAATATCTGGTCTTTATTTTATTTTTTATAATTTCGGCGAATTCTGTTCAGGATGATTTTTAATTATTGTTTTTTTTTCTGAAACCGTGTTATACAAAAATATTTCACAATTCATCAGCGCGTGTTGTATAAAATCGTGATATACGAGGCTCGGGGGTATATTGTATTAGGAATAGTATTCTCGCTGCAGACAGCAGAAAAAATATTATAAACAGAATATTATCGGGGAGACGGTGTCGGGGGTCAGCACGAGTGCACTTTGCAGACGTCGGCGTCGCGGAGGGCGCGGAAGGGTTGCGGCTCCTCACTCCCCCCCTACGCCGCCTTCCCCCCTGCGGGCGGGGCGCGCGGTGCAGCGCAATTAAGGCGTCGCGGCCGCGCATTGGCGAGAGAGGGGGAGGGGGCGGGGCCGGGGAGGCAGGCAGGAGGGAGGGAGGGAGGAGGGAGGGGCGGCGCACTGTTGCGGCAGGTCGCGCGCGGCGCCGCCAGTTGGCTGCGGGCCGCCGCGCCGTCACCCGGCCGCCGCCGACACCAACACCAACACCAACGCCAACACCAACACCGCTACCACTTCTTTGGCATGGCGCTGTCACTGCAGCCCAGTCAGCCGGTTAGGGGTGAGTTCGACCCTCGGTCAAATAAACAAACGTGCCATCGACTCTTGATTAATTATCGCCTACTCAATCTGAACTACGGCAGTTCGAGATTCGACTCCGAACTGTCGAGTCGAATTTTCAAAAATTCGCGCGCTTCGCGTCGAACGTTTGCGCGCATCGTCGGTTGCACAATTGTTTTGAAAGTTTTCCGAGAGATTTTCCGTTCCGCCGCCGGACCTACGCACGACGCTGCGCGTTGGACCGTCGTTTAGACGAGATGCGCTATCGTGCCGAACCGTATTAATATTAATACTATCAATTAAAGCCGCTCGTTCATAAGTGTTCGTTCGTAAATAACGATAGTTTAATCGTCGACTATGCAAAGTTAGTTTTAATCGACGCGAACGATATTAATTGCGATCGTTGTCCGCCAATATGTAAACGTTGATTGTCCGCGTCGAGTTTATTATTAATTACTGTGTCGTATGTTGTTGCGAGCGCGAGAAGCCGAGTATTTTAAATCCAATTAGGACCCGCATCCCCGAAAATATTTTGTTTAGGTTTCCTAACCCACTTTAACAAATTTGATACATTCGACGGCGCAAAGCCTTAGAGGACGAGGCTTCGATTGTGTTTTAGCGAAGCCCCGAAAGCGCTCGAAATTATCTCCCCCGCGAATCCGATTAAAAATCGTATTTTTGGTGACTTTTTATGTAAAAGATTTAATTTAGTGTGGCGCGAGTCGCTTTCTTTTGTGCGAGATTTCTCTCGCGGCGTCTCGCCGCTTATTTTTTTGTTATAATTAATCGCCGAATATTAAAATCGCGGCAATTAATGCACGTAAGCGCGCATTGTCCGTTAATATATATATATTTTTGGCTGGAAATAAATTCGCCGGCAGCGAGTTTTCCGCGCGGCGGAGCGCGGCCCGTATTTTCCCGACTGGAAAATTTCGAGCTCTCATTCTCGCCCGAGAATGGGGAACGAGACGCAGAAATTATCGCGTTTTTCAATTACGTCCTCGTTTTCTTATTAAATTTGTAATTATTCCCCCGAATTTAATTAAGGGCTCTCTCTCTCAATTAATAATGGGAGGCGCTCGGATGGATTTCGCATTAATTAAAACGTAGTTTGTTTTAAATTTAATATCGCCCCTCGGCCTTCGCCCCTTTGCGCCCCCGTCTCCTCCTCCGGCCGCGACGGAGGCTCCGCCCCCGCGACGGCGAAATTAAAATTTATGTAAAATCCAAAGTGGCCGAGATAATGAGATTCGTCCGATACCTCCGCACTTTTTTTTTGTCTCTCGCTTCTATCCGCTCTCCCCTTGTGTTCGTTCGCGAGACGAAATCGCGAATTGTAAATATTTAGAGTATCGATATTGCGCGAAGAAAATCGTCGAGGACGTCGAAGTCTCTCGAGGACGAAGACGGTCCTAACACGTGGCTCGACGATGAAAGGATGCAGGTGTTAATGGAATGTAATATGTAAAAACGAGCAAAAAAAACGTCGACATCCAACGATATTTTGCACATATTAATTTGAAAATATTTTAATGATTAATTCGCGCAATCAACGCGGCGTTAAACGATTGTTGATAATTGAATGACGTCATTTGGCGTTGATTCGGCCGGGATGTCGTAAGATCGCGTCCTCCCCCCCCCTCTCCCGTCTCACGTATATATAAACGAATCTTAAACCCGATCGAGAACAGTCCGCCGACGACCGCTTATGGAGCATGTTCTATTCGGATTAGATTACCTCCGCATCTATGCATACTCCGCTATATTTGGATCAAGGGATAGGCAAGTTGGCTTAGTTTATTTAAATATTAATTTAAATTTAATTAAAAAAAAAAAACAACCCGAGAATTGAAGAAGCGATAAAAGGCTCGAAAGCAAAAAATGTATTAGTGCGAGATCCTTCGCGAATGTGTTTATATACACGCGGGCACTAAAATATTCATAATTTACTTTCTCTACACGAAAGCCATTAGTGTATGTCCTTTCCAAGTCGTTAACCACCTGGGCTCATTCCGCCCCCCAGACCGTGGCGGCGTCCCTCCCCCCCTCCCGAGCCGTCCAAATATAATAACGATAATAATAATAATGGGGAATAATTTAGTGCGTTTTTATATTATACTTTGGCAAGAGTGTAAGGTGCGCGCTTTTTTATACTTTCGAGCTAAGTGGAAAGTTTTGAAGGTTTCGCGGGGTGAGTTTTCCTTCCGGGTTGGCGGCCGTCCGCCATTTTATCGGTTCCCTAATATTGATGAATAGCCCCGGACCGAGGGCTGATCCGCACACCACCGCGATGATTGATAAGGCAAACCCCCGCTTCTAATTGAAAGGTCCGCGATTATCCTGCAGAATTACACAAAGCATACCTCATGAATCTCGCACAAAAGAAATATTTAAGTCACTTTCATTTTATTTTACGATTGTTTAACCCTCTCAACGACAAGGGCCCTCCGAATTAGAATTGAATAACCCTCGGCTAATTAGTAAAGACGGTATGTGTTAATTAACGTCGATGATCTTTTAAAAGTATTTTTTTAAAATTAAATGTAGATTATGGTAATGAACTTTCAATCCACCCTCTCTCTCCGAGTACTAAATCTTGTTAGTGTGTGTGTGTGTGCGTTGTAAAGGTCTCCGCGTATTGTCGAAAACCATACAAAATCAAGAAACCTTTGGAGTTGTTTCATCGGAAATTTTAATTCCAAATAAAAGTCTAAGCAAAAGGAAAATCTCTTTTTCGCCTCCTTCCGTGGGTAGAGACGTCTCCAGAAATTTAATTCATTAAAATGAATTCCTTTTGTGCAGCTACCGAGGATTGCGATGCTGATCGAACCTTTTGTCGGACAAAATCGGATTAAGCCGCTAATTGATATGGAGAGGGGGCAAATACCCACCCGCCCATTCTCTCGTCCCTCACAAACACACACGTACGCGCATCTCTTCCTCTTTCACCACTTTTGCATCGTCGAATTCATTTTACTAGCTTTTGATATTTCGCCAGATACTCATTTTCCGCGATTTTAAATATATATATATTTTTAATTCTCACGTATTTTAAATTTTCGACAGCAGTGCTACCCAAATGCCGGTCCGAGGACCACTTGCCTCGGACTCTTGGAAGGCCCCTGACTTTATTTTAAATTAAATATTTTTAACATCTCAAGTGAAGAAGCTATACAAATGATGATGCTTAATTTTGTTTTTCATTTTCTCATATTGATGTGAAATTAATTATGCTTCCAAAACATTTTCTCGTTGCGCGGCGTTTTGTTTTCTAACAAAAATAACAATATTTTCACTTACTTTTCTTGGACGAGATTTTGGATTGTTTTCATAGATTAAATTATCATCTTTCAGTCAAAGATCAAAATTTTCTCGTTGCGCGATTTTTTTTTTCAAAAAAAACTTGGAAAAGAGTCTTAATCTAATAAAATAATGAAAGAATTATAACCTAGCCGTGCCGATGGGGTTTATTTGAGACCCATTTTTTTATTTTTCTTGAATAACTCTTTAAATATAAATCCCACATGTCACAAACTTTCTGTATTTGTCTAAAAAAGTGTAAAGAATAAATATAATAAATAATCATTGAACTTTATTATCCGCAATTGCGAAAAAAAAATAAAAACAACAATATTCGCTCCTGTTGCTACCGGCGCGATGTTTTTTTTGCTCACATTCGTTACGACGTACCAAGTGCGAATGAAACGTACTAGTGACACGTGCCGCGAGAATTTAGTCGGCGGCGTGTCCTCAGTCTGAAGCGGAACATCGCTGAGTGTGCAGTACCATTTACGCGTCATATTGATTAGTAGAAAAATTCAAATTATATCAAGCATATCATGAATAATGTAAATAAAAAACTTCAAGGGCTTGAAGCGGAACCTATGTATTTATAACGTTTATTTAATTTACACAATGAATCCGCACCTCGAAAAATTTTTAGTAGCACTGGTCTAAGGATTTAAAAAAAATATGCTTTTTTGGAACGAATCTCTATCTTTTATATGAGCCCTGTGATTTTTTTTATTTCCGTTAACGTACTCCAAGTTTGTATTTTTTGCGCGGTTTTTCATGAACGATGTGTGTTTAATTAAATCGAATATTTTACCTAATTTAATATTATATTATACGTTTGAAAATGATGACACACGAGATGAATGAGTGGTATTTACTCAATACCGATTGAATGGCGGAAAAAATTTTTTTTTGCTCCGTCACGAATCTCCGGAGAACTATCGACTTTTGTTGAGTCCAGAGTCTCGACGCTCCCGGCTATCAAATCCTTTGATAAACACCCCGCGGATTTCACGATTGTATTACTTTCAATTGTGGGGTCCAATTGTGGAACATAAATTTATTGTCATTTATCAATGACGTCGAGCCTTTATATATGTCCGTTTAATTTTTCCTTTTCCACTTTTGAGATTGTATTGATCTTGAGGATTGACACGATCGAGTGCAATTGTGCCTCCCGCTATTTTTATTTTTTTTGGACAGTCATCTTATGTTTATTTTTTTTGCTTTAGGTGTGTGCGTGAGATCGATAAACAGTATGAGAGCGGAGGGAGGAAGAGAATCGGCGTTCCCGCCGATGATGAGCGGACTGTTGGCGTCGCACGCGGCGCTCCTTGGATTGCCCGGACTTCCGATGCCGGGTCTTCCCGCGTTGTCTCCGGAGCTGTACCACCAGGCGCTTAGGGCGTGGCAGTGTCCGCCGGTGAGTCCGTCGCCGCCGTCTCCCATCCAGAGATCGCACAAGCTCAACAACAATAATCACATCATATCGAGCACCAGCGACCACACCGACCTCAAGAAGATTAAGAAGCGAAGATTGTCGAAAAAAGAACGGCCCGAGGCCATCAGTCCCCCGGCGCCTCTGTCACCGCCGTCTTCGGCGGGCTCCCCGCCGGCGAGGGATCCTCCCAGAGACAAACTATTCACGTGTAAAATATGTTCGCGCTCCTTCGGATACAAGCACGTCCTTCAGAACCACGAGAGGACGCATACGGGCGAGAAGCCGTTCGAATGCGGCGAATGCCACAAGCGCTTCACCCGCGACCACCATCTCAAGACTCATCTGCGGCTGCACACAGGTGAGAAGCCTTACAGTTGTCCCCATTGTCCGAGGCATTTTGTCCAAGTGGCAAACCTTCGGAGGCATCTGAGGGTACACACCGGCGAGCGTCCCTACCGTTGCGAGCTGTGCCAGGCGAGGTTCTCCGACTCCAACCAGCTCAAGGCGCACGCCCTCATCCACAACGGCGAGAAACCTTTCTTCTGCGACCGCTGCTGCGGTCGCTTCAGACGAAGACACCACTTGTTACATCACAAATGCGGCATCACGGCCGTGGACACGCTACCTCCCGAACAGACGGAGCCCGAGGACCTCTCGCTGGGACGACGCTTATCCTGATCGATCGACGCGCGTTCAATCCAAAATTAGATTAATACAACGGCACCGAAATGCGCCGAATATTTAGTTGTTATTATATGTTATCCCCTTGTACAAATTGAAATTATTTATATATATATTGGTATACAAGTTCCTCAATAATAGAATGTTTTTATGAACATATGTAACAGTCGCCGCGTCTCGATCGTCGGAAGACTTTCGACGCGTCGAGAGCGGTCGATTTTTGTGAAAATTAATTTTATACCGAAAAGTCCGGGGGCAAATCTAAGCGATGTTGTTCAATCATATATTTATAATAAAAAAAAATGATCGTACCTGGATATTGCCCATTCATTGTAGACGCAACAATGGCAGCCGCAGCGCAATCGGATACTCTGCAGAAGACGGAATTCTTGGAAAGACCAGTCGTCGCGGATCAAATCGCGGAGTATTTAAATTTCACGTGTACCTGGGTGTCGGGGGTTGCCGCTGCAAATTTGGGCAATATTTGGCCCTTTCATCTTAATACCCTTGCGGGTCTAACAAAGGGCTCGGTTTATATTAAACGTTGCCAAAGGAAAATGGCAAAGATCGATTCTTATGTGCGTGTGCGCTGACGAGAGACCGGTGCTCGAAATTCCATTGATACTCTTCCTGTTTATTTTTTTTTCGATTTTTTCCGAATTTAAATTTAATTTGAAGCATTATGTTTTCGGCAACCCCATCCGCGCAGATTTGCCGTCCGTCGACTTTTCGTTGTGTTGTTGATCCCTGTAATTTTAAAACGTAAGCTATTATTGAATCTAATCTAGTTATTATGTGCCAAATATTTTTTCCCCAAAAAAAAACTAGCGTCGAATAATGAAGAAAAAAAACATAATGAAAATTGAATCAACTCCCATAAAAAAATATTTATATGAAAACCGGAAACATGATGCCTGTATCATGTATGAAAAGCTTTTCAGAAACCGCTTATTTTCTTAAAAATTAAACAATAGCCGATTATTAACTCCATTGTTGATCTTTACATTCCATTGTATTAAATCGATCTCAGCCGAGTGGGGCACAATGGGGTCGCGAGGGGAGGGCGCCCAATCGATGTCGCATTGTCGACGGATTGAAACCAGTTTATCATTATGCCGGCTTTTGAAATTTTACGAAGCTTTTGTTTGTTTGGCTGAATACGAGTAACTGACGCATAATATGCGCGTGCGCATACCCACGAGATGCGCGCGAGATTTGAATGTGTGTACTTATAGATGTGTGTCTCTCGGATAATATTAATTAATAACAAAACTACGACCTACCTTACCTCATTAAATATAAATAGTTGTAACGTTTAAATAATGGTGTTTATTAGTAAATATTTCATACGCGAACAATCAGGGTGAATGTTTTTAATATTTTTCTCAAAAAAAAATCTTGGAATCATAACGAATTGTGTCCACGTTTAAAGATAAACTCATTTATTTCACATATATGGTTGTGAGTTACATACACACGTTTGTAAAAAAAAATTGTGAATAAATGCTATGCTTTTAAAATTGTATTGTAAATATTTGGTGTTTCGATCGTAATATTTTGATAATGGACCAATTGCTTAAAAAAAAATAATAATTACAACCGATTAACCTTCAAATGCCGTCGCGTATTTATTTACTATTGAAACAATACGATCCGCGTTAGCATTTAAGGGTTGAAAAAAACAGGCGTCGCGAATAAAAATCGCGACTAAAATGTCAGATTTAAATAGCAGATTTATTATTAAACTCATAAATCAATATATTTTTCATAAAGACAAGAATATACGAGTAAACGTCTATTATATTGATCTCCCCGACCAAAAAAATTGTATATATAAAAATATATTTGATGTAATATATATGAATAAAAAATATTAGTGTCGCGAATATGTGCCATTTTCATCATGTATCTGAAATAAATAAATGATGCAGATGTGAATAGTTTTTAAGATAATATTATTCTGTTTTTTAGTTGTAATTGTTACGGATATGTACACTGTCAGATTCGTCGCGAATTTTCATATTTTTCAGCTGAAAACTGTCAAGCGAGAATACATTCCACTATTTTTATGATGAAAATAATTAAAAACAGAAATTAACAATTATTCACTGTAAATAATATTATCGTTATGTATTTTTTTTAAGTATTTTTAATCATTTCGTTTGAGTATGTTTTCTTAAATTGTCGTAGTTACCGCAAAAATAAACGCATTGTCGTGCGTTTTTTTTTATTCTAACGATTTTATGATTTCTTATACGGGTATTAGTTTTTAAAATAAATATATTTACATATATCTATATATACATATTTAAAATTATAATTTTAAGATTTATTATTTGACAGGGTCGCATAGGTTTCATTCTATACGTTACTCAATTCATAGAGTACATTTATTCTAACAATACGATGCCAAATAATCATGTTTCTATAACTGACGTATTTATAGTCAAATAGTGTATAGTGAAAAAATATGATATTTTTCCCAAAGATCGTAAAATAATTGTAATTGAATTATTCTGTAATAATTATGTATAGGTGTAATACAATAGATGCATTCTCGATTGTACCTAAATTTATAACTGCATTATGCAGTCGTGTTTTCTCATTTTGATTGGTAATGCATATTAATAATTACGATAATACAACCATGTTCTACCTCGGAATAAATATACGAATCGATCTCAGTGAATTTACTTATAGATTTTAATTAAATATTGCTCTTAATGCATTGCCAATTTTATTAATATTAATAGTAACGTAACAGATAGTACAAAGATGATGTCGATAATAATTGAATTTCGCCTGTGTCTACCTCAATATTTAATCTCAATTCGATATTAGAATTATATTTTAATGTTTAATTTTGCATTATACAAATTAGTCATAAAATACTACTATAATCGTTAATACAACAAAATCTATGCAAAAAAAATTACAAGACTGATTTTAAATAGAATCCTATCTTTACATACGGAGATCCCTGGACAGGGATGTAGTCAACAGAAAATATTTTATTATTTTTTGTTTAATCGCCATTTCATTGCATGTTGAATGTGTCGTTTTTTTGATAAATAATTTGTTGATGTTTTATTTGATTGTCTTATTATTATTATTATTATTATTCTATTGTCTTATTGCAGCACGGTGTATATGTAAATTTTCCTACAAAAATCCTGTATAGTGATTGAATGTAATTGGATGTTTATTTAAATAA
Organism: Philopotamus ludificatus; assembly: GCA_022495035.1. Taxonomy (NCBI): domain Eukaryota; kingdom Metazoa; phylum Arthropoda; class Insecta; order Trichoptera; family Philopotamidae; genus Philopotamus; species Philopotamus ludificatus. The sequence continues at coordinate 95,572 of JAGXCT010037108.1, read as the reverse complement.
ATATTATGTACAGAGATGTTGATGACAAAATAAAATTCGCTATTATTTCAGAAATTCAAATCATATTCAACGGATTGCGAATTTTTTTTTAAATATGTTTTCGTATATAGAAAGAAATTGTGTATAAAATTTAATATCGATATTGTAATTAAAATGTTATAAATATGTGATGGATGTTTCCGGTTAAAGTTTTTGTGTAAAGTATTATAATTATTATAATAAATTTATGAATTATTCAATTACAATTTTGCATCATTTGAATGTACCATTGTGTGATATGCGTTTCGATGCATCTCACACGATTATATAGATTTATAACGATGAAGATATGCGATACGATATCCCATATTATATACATATATATATATATTATGTCATTAAAATGTTTGTTTTTATCAAAAAAAAAATGTTTATTATTCTCATCCTATACCTATAAACACCTAGGCCTCGTATAACACGGTCATATGGTTCCACAAAAACGTCGTGTAATATAAATCTATGTTATACGAGGTTTGAATTTCATACAAAAATAATAGATGATTAATTTATCATCGTTATCACTAACAATTCTATATATTTGACTCTTTTTCGAGTTTAACTGTTTATAATTTCGGCGAATTCTGAAGTCAGTTTTTTGAGATAATCTAAGTCAACCGACGCGATTTCTCCTTGAATTTATATATTATGTAGTGAGAATCGCTTCTTAATCCTCTACTAGCAGGAAAATTATGATTGTTGATCTTCAGATGACGATTGTTCAGTTCTTTTTAAATTATCATAAATTTTTAGTGCTCTCTTTTGAATAATGTTTCTGTCAACAGGTATGTTTTAGTCATCAAAGACTTCTATCCATATCTTAAGAGCCCTTCACATCTTTTCTATTATTTCTGAGCGTGTACGCGCGATATTGTTGTACAAAAAAAATGTCACTAATCATCACCCGTGTTGTATAAACCTGTGTTATACAAGGCCAAGGTGTGCAAATCATATTATGTACATGATTTTAATTAAATAAAAACTTCCATTGAATATTTCGCTTTTAATGAGTTGTATAAATAAAATAAGACGAAGGTGTATTCGATGTCACATGCGAGCAACAGGGAAATTCCATGGGTTTCCACCGCCGCCGTAGCTCTTTGCCTTTGATGTAAAGGGGGTAAGCAATGGGGAAGACGCCTTCGCCACCCACTAAAGGAGTAAAAAAAATAGCGCTGCAAGTACTCATAGGCTGGGGCTGAATGAAATATAAAAAACGCGATCAATATTAACTCTTTCTTTGCCCCGTAGTGTTATAAGGGTTGCGAAGGGGTGGCGGTCGGTCCTGAGGCGGGGGTGAGGTGGCGGCAGATTCTGCGGGGGTGGGGGATTCATTGCCAAGACGACGGGTGTATTCTAAAAGAGCCAAGGGTATGTACTTTTCTTTCCGTCTTTTTTTCATCTCGTGCCTTAAATTCGTGCAACCCCCCCGGACTCCACAGGTGGCCCGTGGACTTGGGCGTTGGATTCAACAATCAAACCATGCATGTACCATGCGTGTATGCGTGCGAATATATGAGCTTTCAGACTACACCGGACATTTCCGCAGATTTATTCCAGCACATCTCAAAATTTTCTTATGAAAAAACGTCGAATTATTCAATCAATTAACACGTACACATATTATATCGTAAAAATCTTTGATTATATTTATTATAAGTAATGATTCAATTAAAACGGCCCGATTTTTTGGCATATTTTTCGGTGAATTTGTGCTAATTGTGATGAATTAAAGGCCCGTCATCGCCCACGATTCCCACGAGCGTATCCAAAAAAAATATTGATAATAATAAATGTTAATGTGTTAACGTCAGTTATTTAATTAGCGCAGTATAATGAATAATTAATAAGGGCGTTTACGTGCCGCCCATGGTATGCAGATGGCAGGGTACCCTGATGATGAAAAGAATTATAATTTATTTTTGCTCTCCAAGACGAAGTGCCGGAGAGCTTTTCTCTTCCACCCCCCCAGTCTCACTCCTTCTATCGCTTTTTCTTTTATTTTCCTCCATTTCCCCGTCTTCAAAGGGAAAAGTGCCGGGGTGGAGAGAGGAAAAGACCCAGAGAGGAGTTTTAACCAATTAATTTTGTTCCTCTATATACAAGAGTCCACGTGTACGTATAGCGCATTTACAAGTATAAAGACTCCAACACACGTCTCTATGTTTATACATAAAAGTCTTAAAACGCGGTGTACACTTATATATGTAATCTTAAAGAAAAATGGGCGTCGGCCCTTTCTTCTCGCAAAATGCCGGCCAACCGTTTTAATTTATATTTATTTGATCAATTAAAAATTTAATTACACAATGGGGCTTTTTGTATATTCAGAAAAAAATTATTCATTTCATTTTTCCAACACTCTTTCATACTAATCATTTACAATGGACCATTCAAACGAATTTTTCTTTGATATCGTTCATTATTTTTATTTTAAATTTTATCAGATAATTAAGAAAAATATATACAGCAAATTTAATTTGATTGAAAACTATGTTTCATATACATATACATACACTCAATTACGCATAAAAAATATTAATTTTCTAAATTTATAAACAGTGTTTATTTAAAAATGACATAGAAAATTATCATAGAAAATTGCGTAAAGTATTGATCAATGAAACGTATGATAAATATTTTTTATATACAGCAGCCATATCCATTATTACATTTATCAATTTCTAAATTAAGACACAATTCTTATATGCAATCGAGAAAAATTCATCCCACGATAAATTTATTATTAATATAATAATTAATAAATTAAGATAAAAATAAATCGTCAAAGATTAGTACACTTTTAGTAAACACAACACTTTTTACACGGTAGATGCGTTAAGTTATAGAATTCATAGAAAAATTAAAGATTGGTTTCCTATATATATATTTGGCACGCCAAGTTTTTGATTTTTCTCGATTAACTCTTTTAATATATATCCCTCATGTCACAAACTTTTTTTATTGTCTAAAAAAGCACAATAAACAAATATTATTAATAATCATTGACCTTTATTGTCCACAATTTCGAAAAAACTATTAAAAACAACAATATTCGTTTCTGTTGCAAGTGGGGATGTTTTTTCTCGCTCGCATCCTGTACGATTTGCGAGAATTTGGCGGTCAGTCTACCGGCGGCGTGTTCTCAGTCTACGGCGGGACATTGCCGAGTGCGCTTCTCATATACGCGACATATTGATTAGTTAAAAAATCCAAAATATCGACTTAATTATGAAGCATATCATGAATACCTATTTTTATTCTTAGAATAATGCATTAAAAAAAAAGTCAAGATATTGATGAAGAATTCATTGATTTAGAGCCGCCGTGACGGATTGTTTAATAGGAAAATGAATTCCTAGTTTATTATAGTGTTGAAAACCTCCTCAAAATGATTTTTCAGAGAGAGGGACAGGGTTTTTTTTACCCCACTATCGCTTTTTGGTTCTTCGAATACATTTAAAGTTAAACCAATATTAACAACAGGCGCACGTCGTCCATATGGCCAGATTGTGCGGCGCACACAGGCGCTGGAAAATTAGGTGCGCCGAAAGGTGCCAAGAAGGAAAATATTAAATATTAATTCATTAAACAAAAATTTCATAATTCTTTTTCATAAAAGGTTTTTTTATTGTAGAGGCTGCACTATAGGGGCTGCGATTAATGTTCTGCACACATACGCCGAACACTGTCGGCACGCCACTGTTGTATTGCTTCTCCGACTGCAACATAGTCGGGCCAAAGTGTGTTGCAGCAAGAATTTAAGATTTGTGGTCTTATTTCAGATAAAACAAATGAAACGTGATTTAAATGGTCCATATTTTTCCAAACTATAGTTAAGGTTAACAACTCGTTATCTAGTTTATCCAATATAGATTTGCACTCGTCACGACTTCAATCGACAATACTCCGAAACACTCGGAAATATTTTGAACAGCATAACTTCAAATCCGCACATAAACAGTCTATTTTATTTTTAGTGGAGTTGAGTGTATAATATTAAATTAAAAGGATTTTAGAAAAAAAAACAAATTGATATAAGATATGTGTCTGCAGCCGTTGATTCATGAAGCGCAATCTTCTTGATAATGGAGTTATCTTAAAAGTCCTATTAGTGGGCTGTTTATACTTCAACATTTGTATCATATTAAGAAGTAAACGGGGGAAAATGCAGAGAGCGTGTTGAAAAAATGGAAATAAAAAAAAAAACAACGTCACTAATACACGGCACATGTTCACCGTGCGCGATTGACACGAGCCGACTTTAAAAATCCTGCGATTTACTTCAAAAATATCTAATTTTTTTTAAAGAAAAAAAACAGTCACATCCACACAAATAGATCACCCCTTCACAAAATTTTTACCCCATCCACAAACGCGTGAAAAGGGAATTGAAATTGCGGCAGCGACAGTATTTCACCGTTTTTATGGTATTTTAACAGATTTTAAAGCGTAACATTCTAAAAAAAGGCGAGACACGAATATTTTTAAACATATACTAATTAAACTGCGTATCGATGAATCATCATTTAGACGGACTACCGCAAATTATCTTATGTATAATCACAATGATCCGAAACTCGGCCACAAAACCTGCTGGTACGAAAAACAAAGTGAAGCTCATCGATAACGCAGATGGTATCAAAAAAACATCTGACGCTTTTTTTCATGCGAAACGCGTTTTTTAAAACATAATAACGGGATTTTAGGATTTCCCTTTTTTTACACATTTATAATTTATAACTAAACCTGGAATGGAGGGTAGCCGCGTTTGTAATTTACAAACAAATGCGAAATTATTTCATTCAAATATTACATGTTTTTATCTCAAGTTTCTCAATATACGGTAGCACGATTCTTCCGCACAATAAATTACCTGTTAACACAGAATCAATGTTACATTTTAATTGACATGGCGACCATCCGCCGCGGCACAATCTGATCCTTTTTTGGCACCGACATAAAGCAAGGCATATGGTCCATTGTTGACTGGCACAAGGCAGAAAAAAGGCTTTTATATGACCCAAAAAAAAAAATAACATGACAAATTATAAAACGGCGACTGTGCACATCTTTGATTGGAAAAAAACGCTAAAAAAAGGGATCAACAATACCGATCGCTCAATTGTGATACGGAAAGTGCACTCGACTATGAGTGGGTAAACATCTTACACGTGCAACTCCTACAATAACATTCTGCACGCACTCAATACCCGAGCCGACTGAATAAAATGTATCAGAACCCATAGATATTCGGCCGATCGTGAAATTATTATCCGTGTATAAAATATCCTCGATTTTTTTTTTGTGATCGATATTCATGAATCGAATCGTTGAGATGCAGTTTTGCTATTCAAAGATTCTAATGTTATTTCAGTATCCTTTATCCATGAAACTCGATTAGATTATTTTTTGCGTATAAATTATCAATGGCCGTTTGTTCGTATAAATATGTCCAAATGATGATGATTATCGCGTTGGAATCGTATAAAAGGATAACCGGGTCCTTCTCGGGGGTCCTGCCCCTAAATAATTGCGTTTTTTAATCTCCGGATCGGTGGATATCAAAAGGACAATTCCACACGAGAGCAGAGATGGCACGCGTCAGGTGGTGAAGCTCGTTTGTTAACTCTAACACCGCCCCATTATAAAGATGGACTATTTCAATCAAAGTGTGTATTAACCATTGGCGTCACATATATATATATATATTTTAAAACAATTAAAAATTAAAATAGTATTCTAATGTAGGAATAATAAATAATTATTGTATCGATTGAACCGAGATATATATTTATACAATAATTCAGAATTTGAATGATGCAACATCCCGCATTTATGAATAATTATTATTACAATACTAATGCTATTATTTGTACTGGTTTTCAAATATTTTCTAAACCTTTTATCGCAATTTTATAAATTTAGACCGCTATGAATATTTGATGAATGCATCTGTTAATGATTCTAAATATTTTATTCCCAAATATCTAACAAAAATATTATTATTGAAAGTTCAAATATTTTAAAACTAATTTTGTTATATTAGATATATGCCAAGTGTAAAATAAGGCATTCTTAATTTGAGAGAGAGTGACAAAAAAAATCATTTCGTGCAAAATATTGAAAAAACACTTGCACCTTGCACTTGCCTCGTATAACACAGTTTTATATAACACGGTTAATGATTAGTGGTATTTTTTTTGTATAACACGATTTCAAAAAATCAGTAAGAAAAATACTGCGGTACAAGCTCAGTAATAATAAAAAAGATGGAATTCATTCTTGTGATTTGGATAAAAGTCTGCAATGACTAACACATACCTATAGACAGAAACATTATTTAAAAGTGAGCACTAAGAATTTGTGATAATTTAAAAAGAACTGAACAATCCTCATCTGAAGATCAACAATTATAATTTTCCTGCTTGAAAATGATGGTTTGAAGATTTTAAGAAGCGATTCTCACTACATAATAATAAATATTCAATAAATATGGACACTGAGTATTTATGTTGTTTTCAATAAAAAAACATTTTCCATTTTTTTCATAGATAAAAAATTACCGAGTTCACTTTTAGTTACTTTAGCGATGTGTTTATCTCCTCAGTGCTTGCAAAACGTCGTATTTTATATATGATTTCATGTTAAAAAGTAACAAAAGATCATGCCTGGTGAATACGGAGGCTGGAGAATTATAATGAATATATAAAGAATATATAAAGAATTATATTTTGATCAAAAATTCTCTGCACATTTTCCATATTTCCTAATAGTAAAAAAATAACGATCACAAAAATACATGAAACAATTTTGACAGACAATAAAATAAACATCAAATATGCCTGCAAATGTCAAGATACGCCAAGGACAGGTGTGCCAAGGCAACAGATAAATTTAACATTTTGACTTATAGATACTGTCAGTCAGGTTAAAATTAAAACTTCGAAATTTATGGATAATTAAATAATTAGATAAGTTAAATTTCCATTTATTTCTAAAACTCCACAAAGCAATAAGATAAAAAATTGAATTGAAAGGCAGATTTTCTAATAAATATTATCAGTATACTGAGTTTATAGTTTTATTATTTTTTCTCAAATTAACTACGAATATGTATAAAATGAGATGCATAAAAACAGACTTGATTATCTGATTTTTCATCAATAAATAATATTAACTATAATCACGTAGATTACAAAGTTTATTAGTCATATCATGAATAAATATGTCGTTAATTATTTAAAATTATCGATTGTTAATATTATTTATTCAACGTCACTGGATTTTTTTATGAAAAAATGTGCGCGCGCACCTTTTTTATGATGTGCGCGTGGGGTTATTATAAAAAAGGGGTTGGGTTAATAAAAAATGCGTTGTGTGCTAGGGTTACATGGCACATACCATTGTTACGGATGATTTTTATATGAAATTTTTTGCTATAGATTGCCATATAGCAAAAAAAAATAACAGTGAAAAGTGGGTCACTAGTTAAGTGGAACTATGCGAAATCCTGTGCCAAAAGAAACAATTAAAATCAAAACAATCAAAACTGTATCGCTCGCATGGAAATATTCGCAAACATACAAATATTTAAATGTACGATAAAATAATTAAACATTAATATTTAATTATGATAATAAATGGCGTTACGCTGTATTAAAATAATTTATGGAAATTCGTCCTGAGTGTTGTAGCATTATTTTTTCAAATTAATTAAATTATTTTTCCAGCGGCAGTGGATTAAAGATGTTTTTTTGCGTTGAATAGGAAAGGTGAGAAGATCCCTTCGGGGAACAACAAGAATAGTCCATAATGTCGATTATCAAGATAAAAAAAAATATATATAGAAGACAAGGAGTCGCAATGTGAGCTTCCCTCGTTAAAAATCATCCATCCTAAGGGGTGGCTGGTTATAAAAAAATGGTAAAAAGCTTAAAAGTGTGCCGGAAAGAGGTAAACCTTGTTTACAGTTGGAACAGTTGCGGTTTTTTGTCGAACACATGTCTGCATAAAAGGTAGACACGAATTGTCAAATATAATACGGGACATTGTGTAACGGATTTTAAAATATTCTTGTTTTATTATTTTTGCCAATTAGCTTGCGAAATAGTGATTTAAACTGAGATTTTCCGGAATCTATTTGGATTTTCGTCTGAAAAACGAATACAATTGTTTAGATTATTTAGTTAAAAGTAGTAAAGTTAAGCATTAAACTCATGCTAACAAAATATATTGCTTCATCTTATTTCGTTCAGGTTCGAAACTTCGCTAATCGATTGCACATACATCCGATAGATGCTGCGAGTACATACACATTTTATATACCTACTAGATAAAAATGGATCTATGTTCATATTTAATATATATCTGTAAAGAAATGCTAATTATGATCTGGATTTTACCAGATGTTATCATACAATAATTCATCAAGAATTTTCATTAATTGATACGCATGTTTTTATTTTAATTAAATAAATACTATGCTCTCTGCGAGGAAGATTTAATTTTCTTTTATTAAAAATACAAAAAAATCATTTTGAAATTGTACATCTCTTAGCAAATACTCCAATGATTATACAATAAAATTAATAACAAAGTTATGTAATTTTTCCGTCGAAACACAAATAAAAATGAAGACATAAAAGAAAAAAAAACGTGACTTGTCTCAATCTCCATATACCCACGTCTACGTTAAAATATGAATGAAATTGTCAATCCAATGACAAAAAAAGTCTAAAAAAAATTGTATATATTATGTTACGCGGATCGATGACGAATACTAGCAGGTCCATATGTAAAAAAGCCCTACGGTAAAAGTGAAGGGGTTGCCGGATAAAAAAAGGGTTGTGAGTCACGTGAGAGTAGACAGAAAAAAAAGGGTTGCACGAGAACAGTGCACGTGCACTGGCACGGGGCTGCTGCACTTGACTAGCTTCTATATATGTATATAAAAAAAATAATGCAAAATAATCGTGTCCCCTTCTTGTTACATACATATCTCGTTTAGATTTTGGCTTTGAAATTTAAAACCAACTAAAAATAATATTAATATAGAGATTATCATTTATTAAATTAATAATAATGTATTTTTTGAGATACATTTGATTAATTTAAGACGAATGCCACGATTCATTCGTTATATGTTATTAACCGATCTTTATTTCATACGACCCCAGATTTTTCATTTTTCTCGATAACTATTTTAATATAAATCCTAAAAAAATACATAATTTGTCTAAAAAAGTCTTAAGAATAAATATAATAAATAATCAATGACTTTTATTGTCCCCAATTGCGAAAAAACAATAAAAACAACAATATGCGTTTCTATTCGCTACGTACCGGGTGACAACGCGAAAAAACATCGCACATGTGCAAGTGCGAGTGAAACCGCACACGTGTCTTTCTACAAATATATATCATGAATGACTATTTTTATTCTTAGAATAATCCTTTTTTATTAAGAATTCATCAATATCTTGACTTGAAAGCTTGAGATCTATATTCATACAAAATAGACCCCATCGGCCATAACGATTGGCTTCGAGCCGCAATGACGGATCGGTTAAACTATCACGGCGGCTCGAAACCAATCGCGTCGTCCAAAGGGGGTATATTTACAATGGTAAATATTTTACCACCAAAACCAGATAATTAATACTGCTCATCGTAGTAGCTGCGATGCGGGATGCAGAATGCAGAGAATCCTGGAGAGACAAAATCAAGAACTTTCGGAACGAGAATGATCACGATCCTCAGACATGAGGGTGCCGACCAAAGAAGAATCCTGCTCATAGACCATGGAATCATTTCTACATTTAAAGCGTATCATATTCGTCAAATATTCAAAAAAATATTCGATTCGACAAGCCTGGAAAATAATTCCAATCGTAATTGAGTATAATATTTTTCTGTCAAAATAATAAAACAATCCACATTAAATGCTTGCTGTAGAATGTTGTGATCAGAAGTAGCTTCTGTAGGAAATGTTGTACCATTAATAGAAAATACAAATAATATTTGTCCTGATATTAGTGGAGAAGGAATTGACGATAAGAGCAGTTGCACCGAAGCAGTTACATGTTTCACATTTTTTTGTTACGTTTTTTGTATTTCGAACTTTTAGAATACAAAAAAAATTACAGCGGAACGATATTATCAACCATTACCAAAATTAAACATTGCCCTTGAATCATACAATGCAGAATTAGTACACAGAAAAGGGGCAATGTTTCATCAAGACAACATGTGACCACATGTGGAGACGTTGACCTATCATAAGCTTAATGAATTGTGTTGGGATGTTATCAAGCACCTACCCTATTTTTCAGACATTGCTCCTTCTGAGTATTATTTATTCAGATCACTGCATTTTTTTTTAAAAATGGATGCAATAGATTAGATAAAAACACCAATTAATGCACTATTTGCATCAAAGTGCATTGAGTTTTACTCAAATGGGATTAATAAGTTGATGGAAATGTAGGAGAATGTCACCTCGAGAGAACCTCGGATACTATATAATTGATTAAATCATATCCATATCGATATGTTATAAATAAATATGTAAACGCATATATTTAAAATAATTTTGTGGATTAAAATAAGTTTTCTTTGGAATTCACACCTCGTATAAGACAGATTTGCATTATACGAGGTCCGTGTGTATATGACTCGTGTGCACAGGGAAGGCACAGGAAAGAGTTAATCACCGAGGAGTTACAGGAATATGAGAAGAAAGAGTAATAGACAAATGTAGACACACTTTCTTCAAGTTCGGAGGAGAAGAAGGTGAAAATCTCAAGGAAATCTTTGCCAAATGAATGGATGTTTAAAGCTTTCCAGAGAACATCAACAATATCTTACCAGAATAAATTGGTAGGCAATGACATATTTCACATCCCGAGGAGAAAGAAGAGAGAATCAAAATTCTTTGGAAAAATTTTAAGTAAACGATATCCGATTAAAAAACAGATTATTTTTTTTTTTAAATAAAAAAAACTCGGTTTAAGTTGTTTGCTAAAGGATCTTTTGGGCCAATACGTCTGGCCCACGGAGTGGAAAAGGTTAAAATATTTTATGCAACTCATCAATGTATAATATGGCAATTACAATTTTTTTCATACGAACGGATCATCATTTTTCCTTTATATCTAATGGGAAAAAAATCGTTCTATTGCTAAAATTCCTAGAAGTGACTAGAACGTAAACCGAGATACCATTGTATCGTTGTATTTTTTTATATTAATATTATCGAGAAGCATTGTATTATTTATCATTTACTATTAAAATCTCTTAATTTCAAAATACATTAAAATCAGTACTTTTCATTCGAAAGTAAAGGACCGGAACGGCGTTTCGTCATCTGTTTTTGACAGTTTTCAATATTTTAATACGTTAACATCGGGGATTCCAAAATACACGTCCATACGAATTTGCGGTAGTTGCGGATGACGAGTTCTCGTTTATTTGACATTTTTTTTATATCTTCGATTAATCATATCATCATAAAAACACCATATTTTATATTGGCAAGTAGCTTGTTATCAATCGAAGATATACAAAATAACATAAGAGATGCGCAGATTTTTCCAAAAAAGGGAAAAATACCAGATATTTTTATGCTCTCTAATTTTTAACTTGTGAAAAATCTGCAGTGAAATATTGCTCAAAAACAATGCCGTTTTAATACTTCAACCTTCGTATTCAACAGACATTGCCCTTTGCAATATCTTCAGAGGAAAAAAAACATAAAAAGACGACGTTTTCCAAGCATCGAGTATTTAAAGACAGAGGGGAAAATATTAATATTGATAAAAACTCGCGAATTTAATTAATAATGCCATGTATTCTAATTAAAAAAAATGTCTTTGTTATAATTTCATTCAAACGATTCTTCTGATAACATAGTTTTCACTACACACAATTTAATTTCCAATGGAAATTAATTCGATTAAATAATTCATAGCCATGAGAGCGAAATAATTCATATCCAAATATGTATAATATTTGAATAATAATAAATTTCATTAATTTAGAAAACAATTATGCTGATTAGAGATTTTCATAGCATAATTTATAAACTAATCCAAATTTGATTAAAAATATTGTAAATTAAAATATTTAGGTGATTATTAGTACGCTTACAATTAATTATTCGTAATTCTGTGATCTTATTAAGGCGAATGCGGTGATAATTCCAATAAAACAGAGCGGAATCGCTATAATTAGTGATAATAATCGAACGCTGACTCTCGATTTCATATATTTCACAAATAAAGTATATAATTTATTATCAATTTTGTTAAAGTGCCTTTTGAAAAACAGATAAATGGTCCATTATTGGTTCGTAGTAGAGCACCCGTCCAGGTTCGCTTTTGGGAGTTCTGTAATTACAGCGGCCGCTCACCCCGCGCGACCAAAAAAAGAGTTAATATTGATCGAGCCGTTCCACGACCAAGTATTTATGTACTTATTGAGTCACCCCCAACGTTTTTTTCCACCCTTGCTTGTATTTTTTTACCCCGTCCCCTTGAAGGATGAGTAGTCTCTATGGCAACAGTGTAAGGCGCAGCGGCTTATACAGCCGCCCGCTAATTACGTCACCGCACGGGTAATTAATTACCCACGAAGAAATTAAGTTGTGTCACAGACTGGACCGTTTGTGATCAGATCGACGACAGGTGACCTGGCCGATCGAATTGCGTCAAAATAAAGCATTTAAATTTTAAAAACGAATATTATCACATACCAATTAGAATATTAGAGTCGTATAATTTCGGTATACGATGCGCGGGGTGTTGTGATATTTTTTTCCGTCATAAAAATCGATGCTATTTATCGGCGGTGCACAACTTTTGCTTTTTTTCGTATCGCGAGTCGGTGGGGTGCGTGCGTAAGGGTTGGATAATTTAAGAAAAAAGTGCGTGGGGTGCAGTTTAGCCCCGACGAGGCCGCGTTAAAAAAAATCAGCTGTTCCAGTCCATCGTTGCAATTTGATCGATGAACATGGAATGGCAGGTGATGTTAACCCCAACTGGCATCATTTCGTCTCGAAACTTGGTCATCGTTGACTAATTGGTGAGTCATTCACATATATGCGTTAATAATAAATATAAAATAAATTAAATGGCATCAAAAATAAAATTAGCATACGTGTTAGCAGTATGTATGCATCGATACTGTATCCACGTTTACCCAAACACCTGTTGCAAGACCGCACGCTTTCCATGTGAGAAGAAAATCTAAATTTTCCACACACTCAATTGTGTTCGTACTTGTATTGTATTTTAACGATTCTATATATTATTTAAACGATATTGTAAAGCTATTATTATTCGATTATACATATTTAAATAACCATCGTTTAAAAAACCATATTTTTCCGTTTGAAGAGATTAAATACGGAATTAATCGAAGCATCAGCGCCCATGAACTTATCGAAGCATTCAAGAAAAAATATTTTTTGAGAGTTCGGGGGCAAATCGACGCTCCACCCACCCAGTCCTTCCGACATGTTGTTCTATGGACCGCTTCCTGCGCCCGAGGCCCCATTGCAGGAGGCATGTTGATTATTCAATTTACAAAAGGCGAAAATTTAAAACTTGTTTAAAGGCGATTTTCTTTTGATAACATTCACATGTTCGGATGGCAGCAAATCGGTCCACTCGGATAAACATCCGAATCTATATAAAAAAATATATTATAATATATAAGGCGTTTGGAATATCCTGCGAAATAAAATTCGCGTTTAATTGTTTTGCGGGGTAGAAAAAATTACGGCAATTAGAATCCAAGTTAATTCGGTCCGTTCTCCGGGGGCGGATAGGTTTTATTGTTTGAATATTTTTAAGTAGTTCCTCTTGCCGAAGTTGCGTGGCTGTCTGTCGGGTCCAGGCCTTCTTCTTGTGACGCCCCCCATCTCTCTCCCGGCCGTGGAATGAAGGTGGAGGTGGCTTCCGCACCCTCCAGGTCTTGGAGCCGCCAGGGCAGCCCCTGACTACTCGGCAAATACGCCGAACCATGTAAATCGACACTCATATTTACATTTTCAATTAAATTAATTCTAAATTAGAGATTACCGAGCGTAACGAATTTGCTGCGGCTAATGGGTTAAAAATCATTTAAATTATTTTAACATCTAATGCAATTTTCGATATCGAATTATTTATGGTAGATTATTTATTCGTGTTTATTCTTGGCCGATAATTTTGTTTTTCTTCTATGAAAATAAAAATTTGTGCCAATTAAATATTGAGACGTTGATAGGTTGGAGTAGGGGGGGGGGGTTCGCAATTATGAAATCTTACCCCCGCCCTTAGGTAGGATCGCTCTCGGCGGGGTTGACAACCCTGACTCGCGGCCGGGAGAAAGCTAAATTAATTTGGCCAGGCCCGCTAAACAATGCCGGGCGTCGCACTAATGGAAGTCGTTTCAAAAAATTGCCTCCGCTCATTTTTTTACGTGCCCGTTCATCCCTCCCTCCGAGGGGGGAGGGCGCCGGCTCCCTCCTCGCCCGCGAGAGCCCCGGGCCCCTCCCGCCTTCCAGCCCCCACTCTCCCCGCCGCCGTGTAATTATATGTGCGCCTCCCCGAGGAGAGGGCGAGGATTACTCTCTTTAAATTTTAAAATTCCGCATACCGACCGCCCCACATTCTTGCGCCCAGGGCCGCCGCCCCTCGGGTGGGCCCTGCGCGCAAACCTGCTTATTTTTTCATGCAAGAGGCGGTGGTGATGTAAGAAATTACTTTGAGAAGCTAATTGGGAGAATCGAAGAAGAAAAGATTGCCAGGAGCCAACTTTGAAAACAAACAAAACTTGAAAAGAATTAAGACGGAAAATAAGGAAAATCTGTGAAAAATTACGCATTACGAACAATATTTTTTAAAAGAAATTTTCGCATTTATACGTCATACACACACTCCGCGATGAACAATAAATTAATTAATGATATCGAAAATTAGACGAAGATCAAACTTTAATTGAAAATAAATTTGCAGGATCCGCAGTAAATAAATCGAGGCCTTAATGATGAGATAAATATGAAAACCGACATTTAATTTGCCTCTATTTAATATTTAAGGTATGCGGATAATCGAGCCGACGAGAGCGCCACAATAAAAATATTTTTTACTCCGCGGAAAATGACCTCTTTCGCTTTCCTACTTATTTAAAGATTGCCAAAAAAACAATTTCTGCGTAAAAAAAATAAAATAAAAATTCACCGGTTCACAGTTGAACTTCTTGTGCAAAAATATCCCCCTGCCCCCACGCTCAGGGTTCGGTATCCCTTTCGCTCTCGCGTCATCTCGCGCATAAAAAAATGTTGCCGCGAATATCAGTTATGCTCCTAACTTCTTTTCATACTCTCCACTCATTTCGCCCCCATCCCTTAGGAGATTCCTCCTTTTTTCACCCTTTCTTTGCCGTGTTGTATTCGCGAGCTATCCTCATGCATTTTTATGTGCTTCTTTTTTATACGAGTTTAAAGGAGGGTGTTCTTTTCACCCCAGTGCACACCCATCCCTACGCCACCCGACGGGTTAAAAAGAAAGGAGAGAAGAGGGTTTCTTATTTTGATAACTGGGGAAGAATTGGATTGTTTCTCTTTGTTTTTTTTTATATTCATTAAATCTTGCCCATTAAAAATTAATGGGAAGATATACGGCGTACAAAATAAATATATATACTTTGAAATTAAAAAATAATCAATGTTTAATCAGTTCATGGATAGAATGCGATATTAAAATAATAATTCCATCGCTCGTCACGATTCATGTCTGCCAACTGCAGAAAGATTTTTCCGGACGCTCGGAAAAGCGTTCGCAGCGGTACGACCGGATCACATGTCCGCGGCACGCTACTGTCACGTTGTGAATGGGCGAGTATCGATTGTGTGTCATGTGGGCGGCCACCTGTTGCGGCCACGTGTGCGTCGGGACACGTATGACGTCACGCGGCCTCAATGGAGCCCTAGCGCGCCTGCGCCCCCGCTGCACTGCCCTGCACTGGCCCGCCGCTCCTCATTCACGAGACACGCATGCCGTTCGCGCCAAAACGTTCGAAACTTGACGCGACCACCGGCGCAAAGCAACCACACGAATCGGCAAAGCAACCACGCGTTCCCCTTTTAAATCGATTGTCGTACGTCGCGACGGCTATAAATCGGATGCATATTTAATTAAGCACAAAAAAAATCGACGTCGAATATAATTAGGAATCAAAATTCAAAGCTTTATCCGGGGCGAGAGATCAGCTATCCGCGCTTGATGTTTATGATTAAAATTCCGATCGTACTCGAAACGCAATTAAATATATATAAACACATTCGGCGATCACTTTCGGCAATAAATTAAATAAAAATACGCTCGATGCGAATAAATTCCGATGTTTAGTGAAATTTACATTAAAATTGTTCCCGGCGACCTCGTCTGAGGAACAATTCGGAGTAAACATAAAAATTCATAGATATAGGAATATTTTTGAATCGAATTGTGGGAGTGCCGCATCCTCGAGAGAGGGTAGGATGCTCACCATGTTTATACTGCCCCCGCGTGGAGTAACTTTCAACCCATCCCGGGGCGTCGCCCCCTCCCCCCGGGGCGATCCCCCTATCACCTTCTCCTTACCCACGACATGCTACTCCTCCACATTCACCCGGGGCCCCTCTTCGCGAGAATTATGGGCTACGCATTGTAATTATATTTTTTAATTTATCTTCCTTAGTAAGCACGGCGAGGCTCTTCCTCGCATAGGAAGTTCCGCAACCGGATCGATCCGGCAAAACTGCAAATACGTATAAATTTAATTAATTTATTTATGTAGATTACTTTCGCGATAATTTATTACTTTCATTTAAAAAAAATAAAAATAAAAATATGAATATCCGACAACTACGATCTTTGAATAATAATGAAATTTGAACGATTCACTAATAATTGATTGTCGTTTGCGGAACTGTTAACATCGCCGTATCCGTCGAGAAATTATATAAATTATTAATCACAAAAATTAGCGGCGATCGCTAATTCCGAGAGGCGATGTTGGGACCGCCCTGTGAGTACGTGCCTAAAAGAGATACATTGTAAAACCGGTTGGCAAGCAACCCACTGAAAAACGTCTCTAATATTCTTTTAGAGACGGTGGCATTTACGGGCTATATTTTATCCCGAATTTGCATACGCTCTTTTTTTCTGTTCCTCTCACTTCTGTGGGGGAACGTTTTTTTCTTTTGTGAGGGTGAAATTATAAAAGGGTGAAACAGCAAGCACCCCGTGCTGCGTAATAATTAAATTGCATAGAACAAAAAAAAAAGAAGTAATGTAACGCGGGCCGATCCCGTCCGCCGTTATTTTCACGAATATGAGCTTTAATGGGTACAAGTTTTTTGTTCGGAAATAATTTAATGCCAGCGTAGATGGAATACATTATCATATTCTATTGTGAGTTATTAGTCCTGTGTGTGCGATACACATTTGGCCGGATTTTTTTAATGGAAATTTATCTACTGTAAAAAAAATTGGATCACCTGGATAATGAATCGAAAGATTTCGTTTTTTTCAGTTTTTTTTATAATATTATATACAATCGAGCCAATTTTTATGCGGTAGATAGAAATATAACACAAAAAATAACAGATATAGAAACAAAAGCAAATTTAATCAATTCATATATTAAACATTTTTTTCTCAGTGTTCCAATATTGGAACATTTTGTTTTTTTTTCCACTCCAATATCCATTGACGAATATAAATTGCATTAGTCGATAGCTGATAAGCGTGAGAAGCGCAAAAGAAAGAATAAAAACAACAAAATTCGATTAACGGGCGCGATGTTTTATCTCGCTCGCATCCGGTACAATGTGCCGATTGCGAGTGGAACGTACGAGTGACACGTGCGGCGAGAACTCTGAGACGGCGGTGTGCCTCAATCTTGTCAAATTTTGAAAAACTCGCGTAAAACCAATTCACAAAACTAAAGAAAAAGTAATTATCTTGTTTTCTGTCATATATCATTATGCTTAAACTAGAATAATTAAGAATTTTGAGGTAAAAAATATTCGAACAAAAATGGGTTAATAAGAAACATAAAAGTTCAGTTTACGTTGCAAGTTGCAAAAGTTTTTTTATAATTAATGATTTTAAAATTTACATAAATACCCTCAAAACTTAGAAACTGTATAAAATGACAAAATTATATTCAAGTACAAGTAAATATATGATTTTAATTAAAAATTAATTATTACTAATATGTATCACTTAAATTAGTGATAGTTTTCTAAAAACGCTAATACTTTTCTTCGTAATTCCTAGTAACTGATATATATATAAGCTTAAATATTACTCTAAGTAATCATTAATACATTCAAACTCATCGCGACAGAGCGATGAGTCTGAATAATCTGATCTAAATAAATTTATTCATTTGGAAAAAAAAAATTATAATTATTATAATGTATAATCTTAAGTTTAATATATTATCTGTGTATTGAAAGAAGCAGTGACATAAGTTGTAAAAATTGTGTAACTGAAGAGCATTCTGCATCTTTATTTCATAGAAAAAAAAACGTATGAGGCCATTAGTAAGTGAGACAGATGAAGTTACTGAATCAAGTAAAATGTTATGCTCTCAAGCGCTTCAACACAATGGAATTGAGAGGTAGTAGATCTCTCGAAAATATGGAATTATAGAAAAAAAATCGATTTCATCCTCATTTTCATAGTGGAATTAATGTAATCGATATTGTTTAATTATTAGTCCAAAAATAGTATTAGTTTTGTACCTTTAATAAATACTAGCAATGTTTTCTTTCCTTCTATTAATAAACGAAAAAGAAAACGCCGCGTTTGGATATTTAAAAAAATACCGCCTCAATGGGTTAACTGATATTATTTATTGTAAAGTATATATTATAGACTAATTCGTATCTATAAGATTAATTAATTATTTTTATAATTAACGTTAACATTTTCTCCTAGTTTTTTTCTGTTGAAATGGATAAAATCTTTTGATAATCACAATAAAATGCCAAGATTTTATTCCCTAGTTCTGGCAATTCAAAGTATTGTTCATGGTTGATAAATGAGATTTTATATAAAAAAAGTATATGTATTGATCTATTTATTATACTTTAATTAATTAGGAAAAAACTTAAATAATTTAATATAATATACATGGTCAGTTTTTAATTCTTAAATGATTTAATTTATGATAAACGTGCTCATGAAAATTCAAGATAATTTTTGAATAATTTTCAAATTTATTTCAGGGTGATATTCAAACTTTTCACGAATACAACGAATTAATCTCGTTTTAATATCTGAAGTATGATTTAAAAAAAAAAACGTGGGATTAAATATAAAAGCTTAACGACGTAAATTTTTCCTGGAAAGATTAATTATATGAAATGAGCCCAACTTGCGTAATTAAGAATTCTGTTCAAAAATCGACGCAGGAAAATTTATATGGACTATTGTCTCTTTTTTTTGCCCCGGCGGAGATTTCCCTAAGACAGTGGCTTATTCTGATTCCTTTTTTTGTCCTTCGGTTAAAATCCATTCTTCAGTCGTTTCTTTAAAATCATATCTTTTCCTAATTATGGGCGGGCAACAAAAAACCCGCCATTAAAACTGTAATAGGCGATTTAAAAGGAATACGGAAACCCAGGGAAGAGATTATAAATGACGCAGGACCCAGGGCCACATGGAAAGGGAAGAAGAATTCCCTTTTAAAACACGGCATTTCACAATGGTATTAAGACTACACTTTTACGAGAAAATTATTACGCGGAGATTTCGTAAATTATATTAATTTATATTTTCCGAGGCCTCCGAGCCCCCGCGTCCCCCATTACCCCGCTGTCCCCTGGTCCCCCCATGGCGGCTGCCTTGAGACCACCTTTCTTTGTCTCCGAGAGGGTCTCTCGGTCGTTTGAACGCGAGAAAATCTCAAATTCACAATTGACCTTTTTGTTCTGGCCATCTTTGTGTTTCTACAATTAAATGGGTCGGGCATTAGAGTATCAAATATTTCACGAATCCAATTTGCCTTTGAGAACTGAAAGCGGGGCCGTTTGTGCTCGCCAATTGTGAAGTGCGCACGCTGATACTAATTAATTTACGAAATAACTCGGATTAATTACTCCAATAAGTAAATAATATATATCCGAGGGTGCTTCACGGGGATTTCAGACGGTCTGTCGATGTATCGCATTGTCGGGCAGAGTATTTCATAGAAAATATGACAATATTATGTAAACCGACATTCAAATGAATATGCGAATAATACGTATATACCTTTGCCATCATAATAGTTTATTTTCTAAACTATTTAGCACCTAATTGTTTGTTAATTTTTGCACTAATAGTTAAATAACAGTTGAAAAATTCAATAGAGACAAATTAACAATATTGTAAACTTTCAATGAACCGTGAACATAGTAATTCAAATGCTACAGCTAATAAATTAATTATAAAATAATAGCATATTGGAATGAATTAAAGAATAATGCAACTAAAAAAGCAGATGCACATCCGAATCGATAAACTTGATTGATTAAGATAAAAAAAACTTGAAATTGTTCTACATATTTTATACCGTCTCAATCAATACTGACGAATAACGTTTTAAACAAACTTTTATTAATATTTTGAAAAATATAATCTTATTTTTATAATTTTATTGGCTGTATGAGACATTTTTGTTGCTATAATAGTACACTTATCCATGACATCGTAAATTAGCCTAATTTTTTAAGGTACGTTGCCGGTAGTATGCAGCATGTTCTCAGTCTACGGTAGGACATCGCCTAGTGTGCGTGTCATTTGATTAGTAAAAATGTCAAAATATCGACCAAATTATGAAGCATATCATGAATAACTATTTTTATGCTTAAATTAATCCATTTTTTTTAAAAGAGTGAAGATATTGAAGAAGAATTCACCAATACAGTCAACCCCCCTATAACGTCAAGATTGGTACCACGTTATATAGAGGGGTTAAGGTTTTTTAATTTTTTTTTTGAATTGAAGGAAATCAGTCGTATTTTGGCTGACGTAATCTTCCCGAAACTTGCGGGCAGGCAAGATCAACGCGATTTTTTATTTGTTAATTTTATAAAATTATAAAATATTTTAATGAAAAATTTCAATTTACGTTATAGGAAAAAACCGCCGCAAACGTTATAGGGGGGAACGTTATAGGAGTGGACGTTATAGGGGGTTTACTGTATTTTGAATTGAAATGTTTGGGGTCTATTTTCCATTCTATGCAGATCCTCTTCGGACGAAGGGGTTGTTTTCGAGCAGTCGCACCGTGACGGATCGGTTAATAGACTAGATTTTGTTTAATTGGGATGTCGTTTTATTGGGACAAAATTCTAAGTAACTAATGGTAATATACTTCGGTTATCTGGGGCACGAATCCATTTAATTGGGACGGTAAATATTAAATTTAAATAAAATATTTTGTAACTCAACATGGCTTTATTGTTAAATAATTATTAGTAGCGAGAAATTTAGAAATCATACAAGTGATCAGATTAATTGATCTGTGATTCTAATATTACCGGACCACGATACGGAGCACATCACGATATGCAACAAAATAATAACAAGTACCCGTCATAGCTTGGAGGTAATTAGAATCAAATTATGAATGTTAAAGTTAATTGCCAATAAGCGCAGATAGTATTCAGATGGGTGACCATTCTGGAATACTTCTGAGTGACGCTGGTCAACAGAGGGGTGGGATGAAGGCTGACGACCTTCATTTCACAAAAAAAATAATTGTCAAAAAATATAAGCTGGGAAGCGGGCAGCAGCGCTTTTCAGTATAAAAATTAACACTGCGGTGCAGAAGGCAACGGGAAACCACTGCACTATATATTCCCATGAAAACCATTTCCATGGTCCTCCATAAGGGAATCATGCACATGGTCACGATCCTCAGAAATGAGGGAAAGTGGATTAATATCATTTATTAAAAAAAAATATATATATTAAATAGTAATAATTATATAATAATATGTAATCGCTTCACGACTCAAAAAAAAAAAATAACAAAATGTAGAGATATTAATATAATGCACAGATCTTAATGTAGAGTATAGATAACATACAGAGAGGGATGCAAATTCCCTCTCTGTGTGATTGATGTGAATGATTGAAATTATTTTAATTGTAATATATAAAATACATTTTTTTACTGTTTACTGAAATATCTTTTCAGATATATTATTATTACAAGAATCGTTTTATAAAAGAAAATGCAGTGATCTGCCCACCTGCTGACATACCTGTCCACTTCTTTGTGAAAGATTTACACGCGTTCACACGAATAAAAATTCTCAGGCTTCATTGGTGATGGAAACACAATATTTTTGCCGGGTCAAGAGTTCAGCTCACCTCGACATGGTCGCGGTTCACGGCATCTTTTGATGTTTAGTATGCGAGAGGAGATTAAATTAGATTTGTAAGATATTGTGACACATGGCGGCTGAGGTCCGCAACGCAATCCCTTCCGAGCATTAAGTTTTCAAAGGAATCCCCTTTTGTGTTATTTCTGAAAAAAATTCCAATATGAATGGGCTATGTTAAATCGAGCGTCGTAAGAAAAAGCTTTCGGCGAGGCGGCGAGTAAGCCCACACGGGTGTCCGTCATAATCTGAAGATATCTGAAAGCAGTCTACCGGCAATGGACGCTGAATGGCGAGACCGATGTATGCGTGTGGGTATGTGTGATAAGCCTTCCTACAACTGAACCGATACGATAATATGTATCGATTCCAGAGAAACGATAGTTGTGATTCGAGCCGGCCGAGAGCTACAGCAGACGGTTGCAGTTACTCGAAGGAACGCGCCTAACCGCTTTTGAATAGAATGTAATTAAGATAAATATTTTATACACATAAACATAATTTTATTTATGACCTCATCTACGCACCGTCGCATTTGCTTAAGGAAAACCCCAGCTTAAAAAAAGCCGAAACATGTTTTCACTTAGCTTATCATTTTACTTAGTGAAATTTTGAAAAAATCTTCTGTTTTATATGTCACAAAGATTTTTTATGCAATGTAAAGATTGAAAAATAAATAAATGTCCAAAAAAAAACAGAACACAATTCAGATTTAAATATGCAATATAATACAATTTTTATTCAAATGTTATTAGCGAATTCTAACCCGGAATTTGTGGCAATGTATAGCGATGATCCGGTATTGTATGAATGGGTTTAGATTGTCCTCATGGAAATACATACACACATGCAAAATAGGGGAGAAATGACAGATGCAACTCATGGGAGATGTGTATATAAAAATTTTATTAAAAAGAAACTCAAATAATAATCGATATTTATAAGCAATAATGCATGATAATGTTTTATGAAATAATTTATATTAAGCATAAAATACATACATTTAGCTATATCAATCCTTTCATTAGTAATAAGATCTTTTTTCGACAATTTTCTCAAGGAAAAAAATTCTAATTTTATCAATTACTAATCATTTTCCTCGATCATATTGGGAATTTTATTTTTTTCTATTACCACTGATGTTTACGCGTCATTGTTATGAGTACATGTCATACCCATTTTGTCAAACGTCAATATTTATATGAAAGTTATTTCTAACTACATCTTCCAACGCCGACAATCATCCGCCTATTTTTTTTTTTTAAAGAAAAGCAAAGCTCCTTTTTTGTTATATTGATACTAGATAGTTACGCACCCATTACGCGTATACATATAGGTGAACCGCTATTCATTATTAAGAAATGAAAAGAGTTTTATGGGTGGGAAGGCTTCGTCTTTCTTTATACGGAGATGGGCAGGTGGGGGAGGTGTAGGGCGACTCTCAGTTTTGGGGAAATAAGGCGGGGCGCCGAGCGAGCGGCGGGGTGTGGGGCAGGCGGCGGATCTCCCTCCCACCCACTAATTTTCAACCGGCATTTTCTTCCGTCGTCGTGACGCAGGGCGTCGTCTCGGTGGACGCCGCATCTCCCCCTTTACATCATTAATATATCATAATTATGTAAACTAACCAATTCTCATTTTACAAAAACAACTATGAATTAATTTTTTTTCGCCCATCGCGAATGTTATTATTATTATTATTATTTGTACGGGATGTGGAAAATTTTAACTCGTGCCGAAAATAAATTACCATAATTATTATGAAAATGTATGATCAACGTGGAAAATTCTTAATGATATATGATAACTACCACATACCGCAAGAGAAGAAATGAATATTCAGTGATAATGTCGCATAATTTCTAAGTAAAAATAATAATAATATACAAGTAATAAAATTTATAATAAATAATTTGAGATTAATTATGATAATACTAAAAACTAGCTAGTAAATAAACGTTATTTTAAATTAATCTCATGACGATGAAGTACCATCTGGCGTTTTTGACCAAAATATCAACAATAGGCAGCGTCTTTGAAAATACTGTAGTAAATCAAAATCGGACATAGTCAGGACTTGAAAGGGTTCAATAACATTCAATTCAAACAACATAGCGAACCTATAGATAGGGCGAGGAACCTATAGGATATAATGACTCGACCAATAAATCAATCAAACATTACCGAAATATCAAACAATTACTATACAGAATTTAAAAAATATAGCCACAAGGATCAATCATAAAAAAAACATATTAATTATTAATCATATTGATTAGTTAAAACAATTCAAAATATCAACCAAATTATATAGCATATGACATTTATTCTTCCAACATTTGAATGAATCGAACAATTTTAATTTTACAGTAGTAAGGTCTTAATAAAGAAATAAAATAAATAAATATGTATTTTTTAAATTAAAACATTAAATTATTATTGATGTTTTATGTGTTCACGAGTTGTCTTGACAATAAAAACAATAAACGTTATCCAATAATAAATCCTAAGTTATTAAAGAGCCATTTTCTCAATAGTACAAGGCTCTTTTTTAACCTAGCCGTGTCTATTTGGGACATTAAGTTTTTCATTTTTCTCGAATAACTATTTTAATATAAATCCTCAAATCACAAACTTTTTGTATTTGTCTAAAGAATAAATATTATAAATAATCCTTGACCTTTGTTGTCTGCAATTGCGATACAAAATAAAAACAACAGTATTCGCTGCTGTAGCCAGGAGCGCGATTTTATTTCTCGTTCGCATTCGGTACGATGTACTGAGTGCGAGTGAACGCATGCAATTGACACGTGCCCGAAAATTCGGTGGCGTGTCTTAGGTCTGCGGTGGGACGTTACCGAGTGTGTGTATCATTTCCGCGTCATATTGATTAGTAGAAAAATCCCAACTATCGACCAAATTATGAGTCATATCATATATAACTCTTTTATATCTTTGAATAATACATTTTTTTTAAAAAGTCAATATATTGATTAAGAATTCACCAATATGTTGACTTAAAATGCTTGGGGTCTCTGATAGATCCCCTTCGGATGACTCGGTTGTTTTCGAGCCGCTGTGACGGATGGGTTAACCATAATTACTGCAGAGCTTCTAACCGAAACTGAACCGATAATCAGATAAAACCGTTATTTTTGTCGTAACGAACATCGGAACTGAGCCGAAAAAAATATCGGTGGAATTCAGTACAGGAAAATAAAAATACAAAATTATAATTTATGCAAAAACTATTACAATGGCAGTTTTAGGGGCTCCAGCATCACGAATTTATGTTGAAACCTCTTTGATTTAAAGTTCATTCTACGAAGCAAAATAAATCATTTAAAAAATATACATTTGTAGGTATTTTAATTATTAAAAGTATACTTTAACTGTGAATATACGAATTTATTTCGTTTAATAGATTATTAATATATTAATTATTATATAATATATGAGGGGAGGTAGTCGTCCCAAAGGTTTTCGTATTGGACTATCTTTCGAGAGTTTAGTAAATGATGATGACGATAACATCATGTATACTTGAAGTTTTAATTATTATATATTGTTAGAAGGAATCAAATGTTCTTAATTATCGTCGAAAATATGTTTTTAAAACAAATAAAAATATATAATAAATAATCACTCGGAGCCGAACCGAAAACCGTTACATTTTCTGGAACGAAAACCGGAACCGAACCGATATATATATTTTTAATTGAACTGTATTGAAAATTGAAATGTAAAAAATAACTATTCGAAGCCCTAAAAAATTAGCAAAGAAGGCAATGGTTTTCCATAAACCTTCGTTTTTTATTTCTCGCCAACACTTTTTATATATTTTTTTTTATATTTGTTTATAACGCGAATATAATTAAATACCACACTAAGATTTATTATAATAAAATATTTGGCAGTTTTCAAAGCCACCCTATATCCGTTAATTACCAGATAAGGCTGCGGCGTTAAAATTTTAAACGGCACAATATAATATAAGGAAAATAATAATACAATATAAATGAAATTGGAAAAACTCATTACGAATTTCCCCACCGTACAAAATAAACGTATAATTGCGAAACCGATCGCCTTACATTCCCGGTATTTGCCCGCTCGATTTTTCTCTGTTTTCGGCCTGCGCCCCCCCTTCGAATTGAGGGGCTCCGAAGGGAGCCAGGGGTGGATGGAAGGGCTCCCGAAGGTGGGTGGGCGGGGGGCACCGGGGGGGTGGATGCCTAAGTAATTTCGCTTAAGAACTCTAAACGTAATTAGTCTGGGGTGGGCGAAGGGAAGGGCTTGAAACTTTGAGAGGGTTGTATTCGCGCTCGGTATATTTACCAACCTATTACCGGGGAGGGAAGAGGGGGTGAGGGGGTGCTAGGTTGGTAGGGCGGGGGGCGTTCACTTGTAAATTGCGCGCAGGTATCAAAGGACGGCCAATTAAACGGCTACACCTTTAATATTCAAGCTCAAATTTCACAGCCATCTTTCGAAAATTCGTCAACCGTTCCACGAATCCGAATCTGGGTCAAAAAACTAAATTAATGAATAAAATAATATGACAACAATTTCATTAAAAAAAATGGAACAGTACACAGAATCCTTGGAAAATTGCTAAAGATTTTTCTGGCAAACCGCATTACTTAGGTTTATACGCAGGCCCCAATATAGTCTCGAGGCAAATTAACCTCACGCACTTTTAAAATCGTCAATTTTCATTTCGCTGCCATTGTCAATGCCAGGAGTGAATGATAATTCTTGGAAACAAAAAAGCAAATCTAGAAAATTATGACTAGGACTGGCATTTCAAGACACTGAAGGCGAGGCACCGAAAGACCGCTTCACTAGATAATTCTTCTAGACAAGTAGAAAAATCAGTGAGGCTAAACGAGTTTTAACACCAAAACACCATAGCCTAAAACAGTTAGTCGAAAAAGAAGGAAATAATTGAAAAAGAATATTAGGGTATAATTTAATATTAAGAGAATTACAATGTAATGTAATTAATAAAGAAAAAATGCTTCACAATCAATATATCATTCTAACATATTTCAAGATTTAAAAAAAGTGTACCAGACTGCACACAATAGTAGTTGAACTATTAATTCTTCTTCTTTTTATGTGTTGTCCGTATTCAGACTTTACAAAAAAAGGCAATCTACTAATCTTTGCCATTTATCCAGAAATGTTTCTAAGCTTAGCTGGAATAGTTTTGGACCTTCCAACTCGGTCCAGTCGCGAATGTTGTGGAGTCACGCAGTGGCGGATTTAGCACTTGAGAGGCCCCAGTCGCAATACAATTTTGAGGCCCCTCTCAAAAAATTTTCACTACAACCTACACCTTGAAATACTATACTAGAAATCCAGTTCTGCCAACCCCAAAAATAACCTAATTCCGCCAACCTTCGGAGGAATCCAGTTCTACCGTCCTTAGGAATCCAATTCTGCCAACCTATGTAGAAATCAAATCCAGGAAACTTGTCTGGAAAGCCAGCCTAGCCTGAAAAATGTCTTAGGATGGTAACGACTAAGTGTCGCCGCTTTACAAAAAGCACTCCTAAAAGTTGACAGAACTGGATTTCTCTTAAGGTTGGCAGAATTGAATTCTTCCTGATTAGATAAACTGGATTTTTCCTTAGGTTGGCCGAATTAGATGATTACTGAAGTTGGCATAACTGTATTTCTAGTGTAGTATTTTAAGGTGTAAAATGTAATGAAAATATTTTGATGGGGGGAACTAAGATCTCACAAACTGGCAGGGGAATTATTCACTAATGTATTAAGTTCGAGCGAGATCGAGCCTATAGTGA
Source organism: Philopotamus ludificatus (assembly GCA_022495035.1). Taxonomy (NCBI): domain Eukaryota; kingdom Metazoa; phylum Arthropoda; class Insecta; order Trichoptera; family Philopotamidae; genus Philopotamus; species Philopotamus ludificatus. Next base: position 67,309 of record JAGXCT010037108.1, on the reverse strand, counting down.
TTTTTATATAATTTTATTTCCAAAGCACCCATGTAAATGTTTGATAAAGATTTTTTAAAGATACTGGGGGTCTCTCACACTCACATGGCCAGTGTCATCAAGATTTACTATAATTCATATTTTTCGACGGAAGTTAACCTATCCCTAGCTAAGCTCAGTTCCGGTTAACTTACATTATCACAACATATTGTTTTTACCTAAAAGACATGACATTGGTTATATGAAAATAAACCTTATTTCATATCATCATCATCATCATTTGCCAGCCACAAGGCTCCTACTCGCCGAGGGCATGGGTCTCACCAAACTCTTGAATGGCAGCTGAGGCTAAAGGAACCTGAGTTTCACATGTGTCGTGAGGGCTCCCCTTTCGTGTCCATACCGCGGAGACCCAAGCCGTCTTGGTATGCGGTTTTTTGTAAAGAGTTTCCCTCTCTTGTCATTGTCTTGGTCATTGCTGGCATTGGACGTACATCTTGTACCATGTTGGTATCGGATATATGTACATCTGCCCAAAACGAGTCTCAAGTAGCAAGTCGCAAGTGAGTATTAACCCTGTCGCGCAATAGTAATCCTTTTTCATCATGGGAAAGATCTCTTCAGATAGGGGTCCCCAAGAAAGAAGGAAGAGGAGCGAAAGTATCGAGACTAGACCAATTATTGGTCAATAAATTAGGGGTTTCCTTCCTAGGGTATACTGGCTCTGTGGTGAGAAATCCGTTTGAGACCAGATTTGTTAATGCACATAAGTATATGTGTACACATACATGTACATATTTTTTCAGGGGTGCACTATTTTTTTAAGTATTTATCAAAGTTTACTTGGGTTTTTAGTCAACTCCATGAAGGGTTATGTTGACTATATTAATAGATATATGATTGTATACAGCATTTTTGTACTTTAGAAATTTAAGAACGATTTCTAACGTTTTAATGTATTTTAATTATTGCATAGTAAAAATTCTGAATATGCTATTTTCGAAAGAAACGTAAAACTCTTTTGAAGTGAATTGCATAATTTGGACGGCAAAGAAGAGCCCAGTTTAACGGCTGGGTAGGGTATCACCACCCATTTCGGTAAAACTGTAAGAAGCCCTAAAATTTACCCTTATTTCATAGAGCTTTGAGGGATCGCGTGCCCATATTGTTTACGCAATTTCGTCTAAGTTTGACGCGATTAAAAACTTTGCGATTAGCGCGGCGCTCCTGCGAGCCGCGAACAGTGGCGGCCATCGGACACTTAAAATAAATAAAAATAATATACACATCTCTTCAACTATTCATAAGCAATTAACCGATTAATAATTTAATCTAATCGTTTCTCAATTATGGGGGCGATTTTTAAAATTAGACCAAGTCGTTTTAGAGCCACCATTATATTTAAATAACTACATTGGTGCAAATCAATTTTATGTACATATATCAGTAAGAAAGTTTTTGTCCATCAATAATAAAATAATAGTCAAATGGGATTAACGCTAATGATCACTGACGAGATACAAGATTTGATAAAAAAAAATATACGGAATTATTGAATTTCGGGAGCTTTATAAGTCCAATTAGTAACCATATTGAATGCTTACTATATTGTGGGTTATTGAAAAGGTTTCGCATGTTTAGCTGTGTTCGGCGATTTTTTACTTAATTAATATTTATGACATTTATGTCAATGACAACATTAAATTAAATGCCTTAGCCAAAGTTTTAACCACATTGAGGAGTTAAAGACAGAAAAATGTTTAACATGATACCAAGGGTTTTAGAAGTGCCCCAAAGATGAAAAAGTGTATGATATATATATAATGGGGACTTTTTTGGAATGGACTAAATTATTATTGATTAGATGCAAAAGTTTTAGGGGCTTTCTATGATCCTAGCAATTTTTTTTTATGGAAATGATGATTAATATCTGTTTTCAAATTGTTCTTTTATAGAAAGGATGCGTCCTATCTACTTTCTATTTAATTTTGTCCTAGACAGCGTACAGTAAAGTTCCCTTATATTTTTTTTATTATTATGTATTGTATGAATTTCGTAAAGTCAATAATGCGACTGAGGGAACCAAAAACATTTCCTATGTGAATGGAGAGAATTACCTCAAAGTTTGACTGACACAAATGGGGTTTACAAAATTTAAAGAAAAATCCCCAGATCGTCACGGCGGTTCAAATACAAATGAGTCGTTCGAAGGGAGCATATTTATAATAGAAAATAGACCCCAAGCATGTCAAGTCAAGATATCGATGAATTCTTCATGAATCTCTTGACTTTTTCTTTAAAAATGGATTATTCTAAGAATAAAAATAGTTATTCATGATATGATTTGATCGATATCGGCGACTACCGACCGCCGAGTTCTCGCAGCGCGTGTCACTAGTACGTTTCACTCGCACTTGGCACATCGTATCGGATTCGAGCGAGAAAAAAGCATTGCGTCCTTGGCTATATAAGCGAATATTCTTGTTTTTCTTTTTTTTTCGCAATTACGGACTATAAAGGTCAATGATTATTTAAAATATTTATTCTTTAGACTTTTTTGGACAAATACAACAAGATTGTGACAAAGAGGATTTATATTGAAAGAGTTATTCGATAAAAATATAAAAAAACTTAGGTTCCTAAATAATCCCCATCCGCACGGCTAGGATAAAAGTTATAATTGACACAAATCCACGTCAAAACGATAGGAGTCCGTATTTCAACTATTTGTGTATTACGAGACATATCAACGACTCATTTTTGCATCGATTGGTGACAGGAGATGAATAATAAGTAGTATAACGTAACATGAAAAACACATTGGGATATATCTGGATAAGCAAATTCGAAGGCATTCGTAAAAAAAGTAATTCTTAGTGTTTGATGGGATTGCAAGGGTATTATGTATTTCCAACTTTTAGAACGCAATCAAACAATTACAGCGGAAAGATATGGTCAACAATTACCAAATTAAACATCGCCCTTGATAAATATAGACTAAAGCTGGTAAACAGAAAAAGGGTAGTGTTTCATCATGACAACGCGCAACCACGTGTGGCAATGATGACCGGACATAAACTAAATGAATGAAACTTATTCTTCAGATCTTGCCCCTTTTAAATATATTATTTATTAAGAATACTGCAATAAAATTAAAATACCTGTTAATGCATTTTTTGCATCAAAATCAACGGAGCTTTACTCCAATGGTATTAATACATTGATAGGTGGGAGAATACCATAAGTGGCTATATCGATAAAATTTGCATCTATCCAATATTATTAATATCGATGAAATTTTTTTTTAAGAAAAACCTAAAATTAGCATATATTTCGATCCAACCTCATACATGGATAAGATATGTAATCTACAGCCAAGGTCTCATATAAAATTTATTAATTTATTTTGTGAAGAATTTATGGAGCAATATTTGAATTTGCTTATGTTGTTACACGTGTTTTCACTGTTCATAATAATACAATATTTCCACATTAAAAAAATATTTGTAAAAAAAGGTAACGTTTTAATTCCGCTTTTAAATTAAATAAATATAATTACATTTAAATATCGGGATCAGAATATTACAACGTTTTAAACAATTATCAGTATATGTATATATATAGTAAACCCTCCTATAGCGCTTTCTGAAATAGAGCCACCTGTGCGGCTTCTAGATCGCCGTTTTTTACAAAACGATGAATTTTCAAGGTCGTATTTTTTAATTCATATGTAATACAAAATAAAGGTTAAAGCCAACAAAATTTGGCAACAAAATTTAGCATTTGCTCGCGAACAAACTAAAAATTAAACGAAGTAAGCAAATATGTAAATGGAAAATGATTGATGTATTGATTTCGTTCAATTTACAAAACACAATTGAAAAAAAATCTAACCTCAAAATTGTATGACTCTAGTCATCCATGGGGTGGGTTTCTATAGCATGGTATATCGGCGCTATAGGAGGATTGACTGTAATGTTATCATAATTTATTGATATTGACATTCGAATAGACAAATAAAATTACCTTATATCATACGCAAATGTGCCAGCGGCCGCCATGTTTTTGTATAATTATAACAACGACTGAATTAAATATCATAACGCGAAAAAATATGGCCATCTCTGTGATAAAAAAATAATTAATATAATACATATTGTATCAACAATAAAATAAATGATTTAATAAAAACAATTATGAACTTTATATATTTAGAATGATATGATTATCTGATTAATATAATAATTAATGCACTTGACTCTTGGTGAATATTTAATTAAGGATTCAAACTATGATTTACTGTATAATCGAGTTTCATCATAATTTAAATTATCGTTTCATCTCCGTTGTAAAAACATGTTTTTCAGCACTGCTTTGCATAAAAATAGACGTCTCTGCAAATTAGTCTTGTACATGTTTTAGACGTTTTCGGGCCTTGATTGCCTGTCAAAAGGATTCAAAGGCTCCTGGGATCATATCGGGCAGTGTTTCTCTTTGGCCGCGGTACACTTTTGATCGTCGTCAAATTACTATACATAAATAAATATATAATAAAGTGTCGCCGACACGCGCGCCACTGTGTCTCATCCCATTAAAATAAAAAGTTGCTTTGACGGCGCTGGCGGTGCCCACAACTTTGCCAGAGTTTAATGAGATTTAAATAATTAATGGAAAAGCGAGATTGGATTTTTTCTGCCCCTGATACCAAAATATAAACCCGGCTTTTATAAATTTTGTAAGTAATTACTCCGCCGCTTGTAAGATATATTTTAAACTTGTTATGAGAGTGTTCCGGCGCGGGGCGTCCTCGCCGCAATACTCGCGCCGCCAAACTTTTCCGTTTGAACATTTTCCACCTACCACATTTTTAATTCGAATTTAAATTGATGCGGAATATTTTATCAGTCGCTCCTCACTCATGTCGGCGTTGTCATCGCAACAGTTTTCATCAAAATATATATTAATAATACGCTCGGTCCGTGGCGAAGCCACCGTTTCAGCCCCTCTCTCTGAATATTTCATCAAGTAATACAATCATCATGTGAACAATGCCAAAGCAACTACATCATTCAGGAGTACATATATCCAACATCTGTTCATGAACTGAGTAGAATGATTTTTAAAAACAATCGGTTTTCAGAATTTTGTAGATTTTTTTCATTTATGTACAATTTTTTGGGAGCATCGATTAATTTTAGTTATTTCTAGACAACATTGTTTCTACATTAGAAGATGGGCGAATTAAAAAAAAATCTTATTAAGCCATCAAAATTAATTTTATCCCCTTTAGATGCTTTTTCGAATCTTTTGGAACGCAATTTTGGAATTTTGCGGATATTTTCATTTATGTACCATTTATGGGATTGGGAACATGGGTTAATTTCAGTTATATCTAGGGAAAATTATTTCTACATAAGAAAGTGGGCGAAATTTATATTTTTCTCAAAAAAATCTTAATAATTCATCATAATTATTGTCCCCGTTAGATGTTATTTTTATTTTTTTAGAATGCAATTTTGGAATGCGTTTATGGCAAATAGATAGTTTTGGGATTTTTCTTCGTTAATGTATGTACCATTTTAGGGATTTTGAACTTTAGCTAACTTCAGTAGTTTCTTGGGAATATTGTTTTTATATACGCGAAATTTTTTCAAGTCAGAAGTCTTATTTATTAATTAATATTAATTTTGATCCTGTTAAATGCCTTTTCGAATATTTTGGAATGAGTTTATTGTAGATAGATAATTTTATGAAATTCTCTTCACTTATGTACCATTTTTTGGACTGGGGACACGGACTAATTTCAAGTGTTCTTTAGGAAAATTATTTTTATTTAAGGAAATA